>QZLH01001918.1:6985-20077 GCA_003833135.1 Oehlia diaphana
TGCAATTTTATTCTAATGATATCAAAGAAGCAATATTGAATAACAACGTCTATAGCTATATAGCAATAGCAATAGCAATAGCAGCAATTGTTTTTCACATTGTGCATTTCCAAAACTATGAAAAAATGCATGAAGATCGCACAACAAATTCCAAATTGAGCGAAAAAATGAATAAATATGGAAGGAGATATGCGAAAATCATTACATCAAAAGCATACTATCGCTAAAGAGAAAAAATATCATTTGGTAAAAAATTGCCTTTTATTTTAATAAAGAATATTGAAAATAAAGTAAAAAAAAAAATGTTTAAAATAACAATATTGTTATCCTAGCTGATAATAATTCTTAACTGTATAGTAAATTCTGAATATTGTATATTAAAAATTGGCTGTACCAATAAGATTTGGTTTAAGTTGATCTTGATATTCCCCAATGTAAATCACCAATACCATAATTTCCTATAAATTCCCATCCATCTTGTTTACATGATATACATTAATAGAACTACCAGATGCTGAATCCCTATGGAAGCATGGTAAATTGAATATTTTCCAAGTTCAATAGCTTCTTGAACAGATAAATCATAATCAAATCCACTATCTACAACTCCATAAGCAAATGGAGATTCAGAACCAACTGATGTGTTCTACATAAAAAACATTTGGTCCAGTTTTGTTACAACTGGCGACCAAATTTCCTATTGAAAGTCCCATTCCTTTATATTTATAAACCATGTTTGTCAATAAATTTGAAGCTACTGCTACAGAAATTTGTTCTTTATTTCTCAATTCATATAATCTGCAATGTCTTCTGAGCTCTCTCTGCCAGAATATACAATCAGCAGCACTACTAACCATTGTCTCTAAAAGATAAGAGTTGATTTTTATAACCTTCCTGACAGTTTGGTGTAGAAATGAAACTTCCAGAAGAAGTACATGAATAAACAGCAACTATGTTGCCCCTTGGAATTTAAACGAAAATGTCATGTTTCTTGCTCATATCATCATATTCAAGCCCTGAGTTCCATTTTTGAGATTGAAACAGAAGTCCCATCAAGCATACCATAATCTTAAAAATCTTTCTGGCTTCTCCTTGTGAATGATTTCTTTATCATCATATTCAAGCCTTAAGTTCTGTTTTAGCAGGATCATTAATGCCATAATTTTAAATTCTCTCTGCCAGAATTCCTGTTTTCATCTTATTATTTTTGACAATAAATACTGAATATTGATTAGGATTGTATATTAAACATTGACAATACAGTACAGTCCCATCTGAATCTATATAGAAAATACTTGGTCCAGTTTGTCCCAACTGGTGACCAACTGACTATAGTTCCCATTGAAAGTCCCATTTCTTTATATGTATAAACCATATTTGCCAATAACTTTGAAGCTGAAATTTGTTCTTTATTTCCCAATTCATATAATATGAAATGTCTTCTGACAATCAGCAGCCATTGTTCCTAAAAGATAGTGGTTGATTTGAAATTTCCAGCAGAAGCATGTGAATCAACAGCAACTATGGTTCCCCCTTGGAATTTAAACAAAAGTGTCATGCTTTTTGCTCATATAATCATATTCAAGTCCTAAGTTCTGTTCTTGCAGAATCATTAATGCCATAGAACTGCTTTGAAGTGTTTTCAGTTTAATGTTCTCTGTATCACTAGGAATATTCACCTTCCATAGATACAAATCAATAGGTTCAAAACCCTTGTCTTTAAAATTATTCTTTTTCATCTCATAGATCATATCTTTTGCATTTTGAAATGCTCATTCCTGTGAAGTCTTCAATTTCAAATGTGCTCTTAAGGTCAGTGGTAATTTTTAATTCTCTCCACCAGAATTCCTGTTTCTATATTATTATCTTGGGTTATTTTTGGCTCATTTTCACTTTCATAGTTTTACACTTTCATAGTAAGTAAGTAAGAAAGTTATGAAGCAGTAATGATTTCAGGGTGTAAAGATCCATGTATGATATAATATATGAAAAAATTAAAAAATTTTGAATTACAAAAATAAAAAAATAAAATATTATTGCAAAAAATTGAAATTACAAAAAATATTGCAATTAATTAGGTCTTTAAATTAAAAAAATTTTGCTCTTACTCATTTTCAATAATTATGAGTCAATACTGCATCACCTTTATTAATATTGTAACTTACAATTAAAAATGACTCACCGTTAAATGATAATCTTTCTATGTTTTTCATTATTACTCATAGTTACATCAATATTTTTTATTCCTCAATCTTTATTATTAATTAATTTTCAAATTATGATTACTATATATGATATATATATATACTAATAAATTGTTTGTAGCAGAGATTTATCTGAAATTTTTATTACAAAAAAATATCTAATTTATCATGAAGATAAATAAAAGTAATGATGCTTATATACATAAAAGGAATGGGTTTATGTAAAAAAGCAGCTGATAATGCATTAAAAACTAATGCATATAATGAATTATGTGGAATGATAAATAATTTTATTAATACAAAATTAGCCAAAAGATATCAAATGTTCACAGCAGAGTTTAAAAAATCTAATTGTTAATCTGGTTGTTTTTATAAGCCTCTTTCAGATATATCTGGTAATAGGAATATAGGTAAAAATAGATGAAATTAAAATGAGAAACATTGGATAATCATAAATCAAGAAAGGTTAGAAATTGTAAAGAGTATGGACATTATAGTAAAACTTGACCTGTACTAAATGAATAAAGAGTAACAATTCAATGTATTTCTTTTAATAAAAGCTTTGATTTCCTTATATTTGTATTTATTTGCTTTTTAAGTTGTTCTTTTTTAGTTGTTTAAATCCAAAGAAGTATTGTCTTTAATAATTAAAGTGCAGTGCGTAACACGGCTGAAGCTATTGGCAAATTATAAGAACACTGACTGAGCATTACAAATATCCGACCAACATTAAGTAATTTTGGTGATTTCAGTAACTGTATCACTGGTGAAATCACTGTAACACCGGCCTACAGTAATTTTAACCCTGGTTAAAATTAACTGACCTATTTTTTAAATTGTTTTTTTTTATTGTTGTAATTGTTTAATCAATAATCACTTATTGAATTATTTAATAATACAGTTATTTTCATATTAGTCCTTTTTTTACCGATTTTTTTCCATATTATTGTTTTGATTTTTTTACTATTATTTTTTTTTCGCATGATTTTATCATTTTTTTTACTTTTTTTTTTTACTTTTTTCTTACTATTAATTGATCATGTGGTTGTGATTATTTTCTTATTTTTTTTTTGCTTACTATAATTTTTTTACTGATAAATAAATTTTTTACTATTATTTTTTTTTACTTTTTTTACTATTAATAGATCTCATGATTGTGATAAAAAAGATAAATGTATATATTTAGTATATAAATACAAACAAATACAAGTAAATAAACTACACTAATTTTTTATATTCGTTTCATCGTATCAACTCATAAAGAAATTAATTTAATAAAGTATTTTAAATTTTAAAATTGGTTGAAGAAGAAAGTGATTTTTATGTTCGTAAAATTAATCAAGATCAGTAAGAATTAAGCTATTAATTTAGAATAACCGAAACAAATTACAATATATTACTTAAATTTAGGTGGTTATTAGTCTAACAAAGGAATAAAGGTTAGCAGACTTAAACTATGTGTACACTACTTTTATTAATTTCGTTATTTTAAATTTAATTCCGCAGCAAATGTGCATTGTATAACAAAACTCACATAAAGACTTATTAGACCTTCAAAAATTTTGTACAAGCTTAATGGCTTAATCCTCTAAAAAAATATTTAAATCCTTTGATTTCTATTATCCTTCTAAAAAATGATCTTGTATCTTTCACTAATACTTGAGGTAAAACAAAGATAATTTTATTTTTTTTAACAACTATGAATATTGAAGATACAATTTAATATAACAAGTGCAAAATACGAATTATTAAATTTTGGCCATTTGTGTGGTTCACAATTTGGCAAATACATTATTATAATTTATTGTTACAATTTTAAAGTAAAAAGGATACTCTTGGTAGATACAATTTTCAAAATGGTGTCTTTTTAATACTTGATATAAAACTAGAATATTTTTTTTTTCGAACTGATAATTTTATTCTGTTCATAAATCCCCTATTGTAAAGTAATAAGTAGATTTTTGATAGTGTACTTTAAACGCCACAAAAATTTTATTGACAAAAATTATTCAAAATATATTATTTTCCATCATACAGTATACGAATTGATGGATTATAGTAAGTAAGTTTGTCTTTTTTTTAACCAAAGAGCGGGAGGATTATATCAAATTAAATTACCTTTTTTTAGCACCATATCAACATACCCATGGTATAGTAATGTTAAAAGTATTGTTTGAGAGGCTCAAAAGTATTAATTTTTTTTTTATGTCATATTATTAACAATTGCATGTTATATTTATTTCTTTTAAGCAACATTAAAATAAAATCATTAAATTATCGAAATCTCCAAATTGGATGACTTTATTAATTTAAATTCTTCAATAAACACTACAATGATAGTAAATTAATTTTTGAAGATATGAGCGTAACGTTTAAAACCAAAATTCAGTATTACTTAGTTGGTACCTTGAAAACTTGGTCACAAAATAATTTGAATATTAAGAGATAAACACTCAAATTCCATTTAATATTACATACTATATTATTATTAATTTGCAAATAGATGAAATTCTTTCATTAGTTTAGTTAAACATTTTTTTTTCTTTTATGCCTGGGATCAGTATTTTTTGTGGATAACTGTTCGTGTGGTTGTCTAGTTAAAATTGAAAAAATTAAATAAGATGCAACAAGTATTTCAGCATTCTTTTTTTTATGCACAATAAATTTTTGATTTTTGATTTTTCAGTTGGATCTGTAAAGTTAGACAGACATTCAAAGTTTTACATATACTATTTTTCCGTTCATTTACAAATCACAATATTAAACTTAATCACTTTATTAATATGATTTTCAATATTTTATTTGATAAACCGGTATAATATTTTCAATTGTTCAATCAAGATCTTTGTCAATTTATTCTTATTATACTATACTAAGCCTGTAAATATTATTGAAATATTCGAATTATTTCCCCATTTCCTAATAAAGTTAACATGATGGTTGACTTGCAAAAACAACCAAAAACAACGCATGTGTTCCTGATATTTTTCCCGTATGTATAGTATAATAATGACTGCTCAGTCATGTCTTGATGAGGCGTCGAGATTATTTGACAAGTACGTTTTTTGCTCTCAGTAAATATCCTAATGACATAAAGATAGTATTTAGAAAAAAATATTTTCATCTGGTTCTTAATTTTTTATCATACTGTAATGTTAAATAATAAACATACCTCTTCCCTAAATGATATATTAGAATATTTGAGAGATTTACTATATAAAAGGGAATATCAAGTAACCTATAGCCCCTTAGGTGTATAAGGGAATAGAACATTTCCTAAGCGTTGATTAATAAATTTAATTGATTGATTAAAATATTAAAAAATATAATAGATCATGCTAAACTTAAATTGCGTTAATCGTACTAATACAATTTCTAATTTCCATAAATATGTTAGAATTGTTAGAATTATCTAACAAAAAGCTACTAGAAATTTATGTATTAGCGAAACTTAATAGATGTTCTCCAAATCTTACAGGCTTCTATCAACATAAGATTGAATGTCAGCTATTGAATATAAAGATTTTCCAATCTACAGTGAAAAATATTTGTAGACTATCGCGCCAATTCCTTTATTATCCTTTTATAAAAGAAAATATGAAATAAAATAATGAATTATTTAATATTTTAAATTATTTTACCGTCCAAATAAAATTGTAGGTTCCGTAGCGCAAATCTTTGCTTTGAATATTTGGTAACAGTAAACATATGATTATAATTAATAAATAAATATGAAATCAATACTATTCCAATTGAACGAACTCCACCATCTACATCTCCGTCATCATCATCCAATTTATGACTGACGCTATTTATTAAAAAATGTTCAGTTTAATTAATAAATTTGCTAGTACCAATTTCATTTTGGTACAATTTATAACAGACGAACTTTAAATTTTTTTGGGGCAAACGTGAGAATCAAAATCAAAGATATGATTTTATGTTATTGTTTAACATATGAAATACAGGCGTGTAATGAACGAACGACACGTTTCTATCGAATACTGTAGTCATGTTATTTATCTATAATAATTTTTGATGAGTAGTTTTTCCTTTACACATTAATTAGGTTATACTAAATTATATTCTAGTATAGTTTTTTAATTATCATTGAATGAGTTACTAAAATGGAAGGATTTAACCAAAAATAAAAGGATTGACCATGATTATTTATTTTTTTCGGGCCGTATTATTTCCGATACAATGATTTTTACATTGTTATGGCGAATTTTTATCACCGTTTTTCTCCGAAGATAAAACATGTTTTAACTAAAATTAGAAATCTTCATTGATCTGCATTGTGGTTGTTTGCGTTTTTGGATAAAAATAATAAAACATGCCTATAATCTTATTTACCATTAGAAGAATTTTTGAAATTTTTTTTTTAATTTATAATTAATATACAAAATTAGAATTACGTAATAGGATTCATTTATTTTATCAAAAATAGATTAAATTTTTATATTTAACTTTTATTATTTTTTAAGCACATGATACCCAGAAATTTTTTTTTAAAAAAAAAATCTTTTTTTTTAATACTATTTTTGTGTTTGTAAAGTATATTTGCAAGTATAACGAGTATAACAGGACTCTTAATATTTATTATACCATATATCTGAGAACATAAAAATATTACTATTAATGTATAAATTATTTACAATTACTATATTAGTATAACAACTATATAATAAGTTTTATTTGTAGAAATATTCAACCCATACCCATTTATTTGTCCACCAATTTCATTAAAGAACATGCTGATAAAAAATGTTTCTTATAATCTTAATGTAAAATAAACATGAAAAATTTTGACTTTTTTTTATTTGGATTCTACTTATTAAATTAAAGCTTATAATGCTTTTAATTAAGTTTATTTAAATAATAGGATGTTAAAATACATAAATTGTTTGAAATTTTGCGTATGTCTACTATACTAAAACAGTGAAATTCGACACACCGAACCAATATTTGTTTCAATAGGTAATATTATGGAAAACGTGACTGCTTATTGATGTAAATCAGTGCATCGGAAAAAATGACCCGAAAAAAATTCATTTTTATTGTAACTTCTGCTTTTGGTTAAATATTCCTTTTTGAATAAAAAAAAAAAATTTTTTTCGATAAAATAAATTTCTAAAATAACCAAATGGGAATTGAACTTAGTAATTTAAATATCTCAGATAAAGATACTGATACAATAAATACCAAAAATTGTTGTAAACCATTTACTAAAGAATTATGGTGTAAAGAATGTATTAATTCTTTAGAAAGATCAGCAGAAAATGGTTACACTAATGCAATGTTTAATTTAGCCAAATGTTATTACTATGGAAAAGGAATAGAAAAGAATTTAGAAAAAGCCTTTCATTGGTATCAAAAAGCAGCAGAAAATGGTAATAAAGAAGCAATGAATAATTTAGCTATATGTTATGAAAATGGAGAAGAAATAGAAAAGAATTTAGAAAAAGCCTTTTATTGGTATCAAAAAGCAGCAAAAAATGGTAATAATGAAGCAATGAATAATTTAGCCATATGTTATGAAAATGGAGAAGGAATAGAAAAGAATTTAGAAAAAGCCTTTTATTGGTATCAAAAAGCAGCAAAAAATGGTAATAAAGTAGCAATGAATAATTTAGCCATATGTTATGAAAATGGAGAAGGAACAGAAAAGAATTTAGAAAAAGCCTTCCATTGGTATCAAAAAGCAGCAGAAAATGGCTATGAAAAAGCAATGTTTAATTTAGCCAATAGATATAGAAATGGAAAAGGAACAGAAAAGGATTTAGAAAAAGCCTTCCATTTGTATCAAAAAGCAGCGGAAAATGGTAATAAAGTAGCAATGAATAATTTAGCTATATGTTATGAAAATGGAGAAGAAATAGAAAAGAATTTAGAAAAAGCCTTTTACTGGTATCAAAAAGCAGCAAAAAATGGTAATAAAGAAGCAATGAATAATTTAGCCATATGTTATGAAAATGGAGAAGGAACAGAAAAGAATTTAGAAAAAGCCTTCCATTGGTATCAAAAAGCAGCAGAAAATGGTGAAGAAAAAGCAATGTTTAATTTGGCTATATGCTATGAAAATGGAGAAGGAACAGAAAAGAATTTAGTAAAAGCTTTTCATTGGTTTCAAAAAGCAGTAAAAAATGATGACAAATATGCAATGAATAGTTTAGCAATATGTTATGAAAATGGAAAAGGAACAGAAAAAAATTTAGAAAAAGCCTTTTATTGGTATCAAAAAGCAGCAGAAAATGGTAATAAAGAAGCAATGAATAATTTAGCCAATAGATATAAAAATGGAGAAGGAACAGAAAAGAATTTAGAAAAAGCCTTCCATTGGTATCAAAAAGTAGCAGAAAATGGTGAAGAAAAAGCAATGTTTAATTTGGCTATATGCTATGAAAGTGGAGAAGAAACAGAAAAGAATTTAGAAAAAGCCTTTTATTGGTATCAAAAAGCAGCAAAAAATGGCTATGAAAAAGCAATGTTTAATTTAGCCATATGTTATAAAAATGGAAAAGGAACAGAAAAGAATTTAGAAAAAGCCTTCCATTGGTATCAAAAAGCAGCAGAAAATGGTGAAGAAAAAGCAATGTTTAATTTGGCTATATGCTATGAAAATGGAGAAGGAACAGAAAAGAATTTAGAAAAAGCCTTTTATTGGTATCAAAAAGCAGCAGAAAATGGTTATACTGATGCAATGTTTAATTTAGCCATATGTTATGAAAATGGAAAAGGAACAGAAAAGAATTTAGAAAAAGTCTTTTATTGGTATCAAAAAGCAGCAGAAAGAGATCATATTGAAGCAATTAATAGTTTAGCCAATAGATATAAAAATGGAGAAGGAACAGAAAAGAATTTAGAAAAAACCCTTCATTGGTATCAAAAAGCAGCAGAAAATGGTTATACTGATGCAATGTTTAATTTAGCCATATTTTATGAAAATGGAGAAGGAACAGAAAAGAATTTAGAAAAAGCCTTTTATTGGTATCAAAAAGCAGCAAAAGAAGATCATATTGAAGCAATGTATAGTTTAGCCAATAGATATAGGAATGGAAAAGGAACAGAAAAGGATTTAGAAAAAGCCTTTCATTGGTATCAAAAAGCAGCAGAAAATGGTTACACTAATGCAATGTTTAATTTAGCCATATGTTATGAAAATAGAGTAGGAACAGAAAAAAATTTAGAAAAAACCTTTCATTGGTATCAAAAAGCAGCAGAAAGAGATCATATTAAAGCAATGAATAGTTTAGCCATATGTTATTATCATGGAGAAGGAACAGAAAAGAATTTAGTAGCAGCTTTTTATTGGTATCAAAAAGCAGCAGAAGATGGTGAAGAAAAAGCAATGTTTAATTTGGCTATATGCTATAAAAATGGAGAAGGAACAGAAAAGAATTTAGGAAAAGCCTTTCATTGGTATCAAAAAGCAGCAGAAAATGGTGAAGAAAAGGCAATGTTTAATTTAGCTATATGTTATAAAAATGGAGAAGGAACAGAAAAAAATTTAGAAAAAACTTTTCATTGGTGTCAAAAAGCAGCAGAAAATGGTGAAGAAAAAGCAGTGAATAGTTTAGCTATATGCTATAAAAATGGAGTAGGGACAGAAAAGAATTTGGAAAAAGCCTTTTATTGGTATCAAAAGGCAGCAGAAAATGATAAAGTGAATCCTAAAAATAAAGTTAAATCATATAATGAATGCAAGCAACCACCCAAATACTGATTATCAGTGGTGCCAACAATGTAATATTAGACGATTTCAACAATATTTTTCAAAGTGAACTAGTAAAAATGAATTTATTGATAATTTTATTCAAGAAGCACAACTAAATGCTAAGAAATTTTAGAATGGATACCTAATTAATCAGAAAATTGCGTGCAAATTTGTATGCAATTTTCAACATTGTTTAATTATTTATATACATGAAGTTGCCCTAATTGATCTAATTTTTTTTGATTTTTGCGTAAAATACATCATGAAATTTATGTTAAAATATTATTTTCTTAAAGAAGTTGTTTTTTTAAGTAGTTGACTTATATGTAAATTTTTGCATTTATAATTATTAACAAAATTTATAAAGTTTTAGAATGTTAAACATGTCGCATTCATCATCTATGTATCCTAAAATTTTGTAATTTACATATATTATGTATTACATTCTGCTCTTACAACTATTACTAAGCTTACAAAAAGGTTTAGAAGGCCAATGATCTTTTAACAAATTATAGTTCATTCATATTACAAAATCTAGGACAAATTCTTCCTTTTAAATTAGATTTTAACTTTACATATAGATAAATAGTTGCTGATACTCAATTTATCTAAAATAATTGCGCACAAGTTTGTACGCAAATTTTCAACATTATTGTTTATTCATTTATTTACATGAAATTACACTATTTAACCTAAATTTTTTTTTGATTCTTGCATAATAAACATCATGAAATTTATGCTAAAAATATTATTTCTTGCAGAAGTTATTTATTTTAAGTAGTTGATTTATAGACAAGTTTTTGCATTAGTAAAAATTGACAAATTATATTTTATGAAGTTTTAGAATGTTAAACATGTCACATTCATTATCTATGTATAATAGAATCTTAAATTTTATATTTATTACGTATTTTGCTCCACTCTACAACTTTTACTAAGTTTCAAAGAAGGTTTAGAAGCTGATTTTGACTTTACATATAGATGAATTTTGCTAATAGTTAATTACTTGATAATTATTTATTTAAATGAAATTAAACTAAATAACCCAGCAGTGTTCGGAAATGACCTGGTCATTTGACCATTTTTCAGATTAGGAATCAATTGGTCAAATGACACCCAATCATTTGGCATCATTTGAGTTATTCGCAAAATGACAAATGCCAAATGATTGGGTATCATTTGACTGTCACTTGTGTCCTTCGTCATTTTGTCATTTGTAATTAAAATACTTAAGGATTATTAGACAATTTATAGTCCTATAATGTACAAAAAAGAAGGACATGTAATTGAAATAATCACAAACAGAATCATTTCACCAAACTTTTTATTTTTTACTGTAATCTAGCCATAATAATTAAAGTGATAATAATATCTGATATGTTATTTATTATATAAAATTTTATTATACAATTATATGCATAAATAAATGTTATGGCCATCTTATGATTAAATAAAGAATACAATTATATCTAAAAATGGTGAAAAATGGGATCCACTACATATATTACAATTAAATATTTTATTGCAAAATTAATTAACTTTTATCTGTGGATAAAATGATCATTAGTGAAATAATTATAAGTAAAATAATTCTATCTATATAACCTGTAAAAATAATAATAAATCACATGATTAAAAAATCTTTACTACTATTGGAACTTTTTTGATTATATACTGTACATTAAACCAATTTTATTTTAATATTTTGTTTTCTTAATTAAAATAAACAAAATAATTAATAAAAATTCTCAGAATATTTAATATTTTTCAAATGACTTAAATGACAGGTCATTTGAGTTGCAAATGACAAATGACAAATGACTTGTCATTTGAGTCATTTGTTCATTTCAAAATCATTTGCCAAACACTGAAATAACCTGCCCTTTTTTTATTTTTTTTATTTTTACTTAGAAAACATTTATAATTTTATAAAAAAATATTACTTTTTGTTTTAAAAAAATTTTTTATAGAAAATTTTTTATATTACTGAATTACATAGTATTTTTTTAAGATTTTTAAAAATAAAAATAAGTATGCATTCATTGTAAAGATGTAACAATTGCATATTACATGTAGGGATGGAAAAGTTCCACTGCTGAGCAGTTTGAGCATGGTTCAGAACTGAAAACGAAGTCAGAACTGAGAACCCAGTTCAGTTTCTAGAACAGAACCATCTGACTCTAGCAGTTCAGTTCTGTTCAGTTCATATGTTTCTAACTGGCTGGAGAACCATATTTTTGGATAGCATTTAGTTAACTTCTTGGACTATTCCATAGAGCCAAACTGCTTGGAACTAGTGTTACGATCTGGATGAATCCGTGATCTGCTAGGCCAATCCATATCCACGGATCCATCCAGATATCTGCCAGATTTCATCCAAATGCAATGGATTTATGATTTATGCACAAGTTATACTGATCATCAATAATTCTGACCAAATTATAAATTTTGCCAGCATTACAATTTCCATTTTAGGCATATATATTACACAAGGATTTTAAAAGGAAATTTTATTTTTTGGAAAAATAAAATTTTATGGAATGGCTATCACCAAAAAAGGAAACAATCAATATACCAGCGCTATAATTCTAATAACTTGGCCAAAATTACTGTAAATCTTTGGTCTGATGGATTATCTGGATCTATCTACTTTTCCATCCAGATCCATCTGTCATCTGATCTGAAACTCTAATAGATGATCTGAAAAGTTTGAATTAGATGAATCCACCAGATTGACAGATTGACCTCATCCAGATCGTAATACTACTTGGAACTGACTTTTTTGAACAGTTCTACTTAGAAATGAACCATTCTATAGAACTGAACTGCTCTGAACTAACTTTTCCGAATGGTTCTGCTCAGAACTAGTTCCACCATTCTATAGAACCAGAACTGAACTGATGGAACCATCCCATCCCTAATTAACAGTAAATTTATCTATTCTGCAACTTTGATTAATAGTAAAAGTAGAGTTTGGAACTGGTTCTATTTTCGAAAACTGAATTTAAAACAGGTGCAACCGGTTCAAACCCGTTTCAAACCAGTTTCCAAAACTCAGTTGAAACCGAATAACCGATTTGCGCATCTGGTTTATATTTGATAATTTTGGCCAGAATTAAATGTGATCGGCATAAATCTGGCCAAGTTATAACTCCGGCCGGAATTACAAAC
>QZLH01001919.1:0-12905 GCA_003833135.1 Oehlia diaphana
ATAGCAAAAACATTGTCTATTCAACCCGTTAACTACAAGAATGTTATAAATAAAATAAATTCTGTAGTTCAAAAAATTTAAGGAAAAAATAATAAAACAAGTGATTTATTATACCATACAAGGCTATAAATGCACGCGGACCATCAAATACACTTGAAGATCAATTAGATTTTCAAGAATTTATAAGTGAGTATCAAAGGGTGATTTCTTCTGGCAAAAAAAATGTCAGTAATAGTGGCTATAAAAGATAATACAACAAAAAAGAAAAATAAGAAACATAAAAAGGTAAAGTTCTTTTATATTGTGTTGTAAAAAAAAAAACAAGCAAAAGTTTAATATTTGAAATTATTTTTTAGAATTCTGGTAGTGAGAGTGGTTCATCTTCAGAAGAAATTGCATTACAGTCTAAAAAGAAAAGGAAATCACATTCAATGAGAGTAGAAGATTTATCTGAAGAAGAAAAGACACGATCTGAAGTTATTTCTAATTTATGTAATATGTATAAGTGTGAAGTGCATACTACTCCATGTTTTGTTCAAGATGGTCGGCATTTGAAGCTTAATCCTGCTAGGCTGCAACTCTGGGCTCGTGAAATAGTAAGTTGAACATTATTTTCTTATAATTTTAAATAAAAAATGAAGCTTATTATCAGTTTTTATTTAGATAAATAAGATAAATAAGGGGACGACCTATGAAGTTCCACCAACTTATCCAACATTTGATATGAATTCAGGTGTAACTGTTAACAAAAATATTTCAACTACTCAAACTAATCAAGCACTTACTACGCCTACCCCTATTGTAATCAATTTTCCAAATCAATTTTATCAAAATTCTACAAATTCTAATTCTCATTTAGCATTATCACCAGGTGCAAGCAATTTACCTTCAATTGGCGAGTTTCTTAGTAATTTAGATCAAAAATATAATTATAATAATGTATATACTAAATTTGAGGATGCTTTTCTTGATGAAGCAATCACTGTTAATGTTATAAAGGATCTGTCNAAACATCAAGCAAGCAGCACAAAAATATTGAAATGTGTTTGATTACATAATATAATAAATCAAATTTGTTGCTATTTTTTCAAAACTGATATCTCTATTTTTTATTTTTTTTTATAAAATTATTTTCTAAATACAAATTTTTTTACTAAATATAAATTGATGCTTCAAAAAATGATTTGCCATTTGTGGAGTTATTTGACTACATGCAACTAATAATGCATAAATAGGATCATTATTACAAGCTTCCATAAAATCATTATTATGTCTAATCCATGATTTGATAGTTGAGAATGCAATTTCAATTGGATTATAATCAGGAGAATATGGTGGAAGAAAAACAACATGACATCCCAACCCTTCTAACAATGTTACTAACTCATTATCATGATGAATTTTAGCATTATCCATAATAATAACGCTATTATCTCCTGGATATGGATTCATTATAGGCACCTATCAATAATAATATAAATAATATGAATTATAAAATACAAATAATTATATAATTACACATACCACTTGATTGAGAACAAAATCAATGAATCTTTTTCTATCACACGATCCTTCAAATACATCAATAGCAACCAATCCTTCTAATATAAGAGCAGGCAAAATTGTATATCTTTTGCCTCGTACAAAAACAACTTTTTTTTGTGCACGTACATTGCGAGGCGAATATCCATATAATCTTGATAAGTTCCTTTCATCCTTGGCACTTTCATCAAGAAAAATCAACTGATTTGGAGTATAATATTTACCAATAATATCTAAATAATGTGCACGTATAATTTCATTTCTTTCTAATGCCACTTTATGTAACTTTACATCAAATTAGAAAAATTTTAGATAATTTTATCAAATATTTATAACATAAACAGTTACCTTTTTTTAAGTAATTCCCAAGTATTGAAGTGAATGCCAAAGTGCTGTAATAGATGCCCTTTTTCCAGTTAAACATTCCATTTCATATACTAATTCGTCCAAATACCAGTCCACCTTTTCTGCTGCAAGATTTCTAAGTACAGCCATATCTGCTCTACTAAATAACTTTTTACGACCAGGAACACCTTTAAAAGGATTTTTAACACATCCCCAACGCTCATATCTCTTTTTTATTTTATTGACTACACCTTTACTCATACGTAATGTATTAGCAATATCAACAGTAGATAAACCATCAGTATAGAGATAAATAATACGCCAACATAAATCCTCACTAAATTTTTTAGGCATATTTGAGGTTACTTTTTGTAGAATAGAATATCTTTGTTGTATATTTTTGCAAGTTCTTTTTTGAAATCGGTAGAAGGGAGGAAATCGGTTATAGAAATCGTAAGAATCAAAACCCACTAAGTTATATGCCGCTAACAAAAATACAAAACAAATGGCAAAAAAATGTTTTGAATGTGATACAGTGATGGATTAGCATTATGTAGATCAAATAACATTTATAGTTTATATGTGCACATGATCACTTTTTGTAAAAATTCCGCAGCTGATTTTTATTTATTTAAAAAAAAAAATTTGCCGATCACACTAATTCGAAAACCGCAATAAATGAAAATGATAAGATAAAATTAAATGAATGTGGAATTAATAATAATTTTTTTCCTTCAAATACATTATTTAATTATCCAAGTTTTATTAAACGTTTAAATACATGTAGAATTGGTAATTCTATTGAAAAAGCTGTTAGAACTTTAACTATTGAAGAACAAACTTCAACTTATAATATACAAAATACAAATTTATTAAATTTATTACCTTCATATCCAAATTTTGATCGACATTTGAATTTTGCGAGATTAATTTATAAATTATTATTTAAAATATTTATTGAAAATGAATTAAAATTACATACTTTTGATGTTACAGTTATTATAAATATAGATTATGATTATTTTAATGATACAGTACCTTTGAATTAATTTTACAAAATCCAAATTTTATTTGTAATATTAAAAATTTAAAACTTTATTCTAGTAAAATAATAAATACAAATATGATAAATATTTTTCCTTTTTTAATATTTTTATATTCAAATTGTAATTCAATTTCCAAGTGAAAGTGATAATATGTTAATTGAAAAATATTTATTAAAAATAATTAATTCACAAAAAAATCTTAAAAAAATATCTTTTGAACGTAATTATTTATTTAAAGGAAAATTCTTATTACCATTAAAAGATTCTAATTGTTCAAATACTTTAAGAACTAATATATTTAATAGAATTAATTTTAAAAATATAAATCATTTTAAGTGAAGTATTTGATAATTTAAATATTTTAGAATCTATTCATATTTATTGTTGTTCATTAAATCATGATTTTATTCAACAAATTAATAATATTATTAAACCATTTAAATTAAAATCTTTATTTATGGATGAGATTTTAAATATTGATTTATTACAATTATTATTACAAAAATCTGGTGATTATTTGGAAAATATTGGATTTGAATCATCAATGGGTAATGCATTAAAGCAACAATTATTTGATCCAATTAAAAACTATTATTCAAAAATTAAATTTATCAAATTACATGGTTTTAATAATCAAAATATTTATTCAGCTTTTGATTTAATTAAAAAATTAAAAATAATCTTAATTATCTTTCTATTGATGCTCTTAATTACTATTATTATCAATCAAATAATGATATTGAACTTAGTACAATTATATTATTAAATTTAGGAAAATTACTTCCTTTAAAATTGGAATATTTAAATTTATCTTTTAAAATTAAGACATGTGATTTGGAAGTATTTTTAAAAGATTCTCAAGATATTTTTATTAAAAAATTATTAATTAATAATAAAATGCAAGTAGAAAATGATGATATTTTACCTTTTATAAAGAAATATATTATGAGAAAGAATAGAGTAAAATACTTAGCTATTTTAAAAACTTTTTTAAATAGTGTAGATTTATTTTCTTTAAAAGATGAAGTGAAGGAATTTGAATTATATGATATTAAAATTAAAATTACAATGAACAAAATATTGATTGTTATAAGTTTATAAGAGAAAGTTATTAGTCATTATTCCATAGATGGTAAATTAGTAGATTATAAATAATAAAGTTATATGTATTAAAAGTAAGTTTTTAAGTACTGTGCACGTGATAACTGTACAGTGTTGTATTTGTATTGGTTAGAATCACGAAGTGATGTTAACCAATATAAATAAAATATTTAACTTCAATTATATATACACTTTGCCATGCAGATTTTAAATTATAACCTGCCACATTTAATTATTGAAAACTAGTATACATTTTCAGTTGTCTCATATTATGCTAATATTAACAGATAGATAACAGGATTTATTATAAAACAAACCCTTCGAACTAATAATGTTATCTATCACCTTTTATAATAGTTATAACACAAAAATAGTCAAATTTGATGTATTAAATTTTGAAATTGTGATATCTAAATTTAAATACTAAATTCTAGTGTATAACCCATATATATTATTAAGTATATATGAAATTATTTATACCATGTTTCCAATATGACAAATTATGATGCATATTGAGTTGAAAAGAATATAAACAAATATTAGTATTTATCAATTTTAGTTTAGTGTAAGAATTGTAAGAATACTGTAAATTATTTCGTAAATTTGATAACAATAAAAATAAGTGGTTACTATTAAAACTTATAAAATATTTCAAGTTTTAGTAAAAAAAATAACAAATTATTTTATGGTGATTTCTGACAAACCAATTTTTTTTACAAAAAATCATTGAACAGACAAATACAAAATTTTTATGCAATAAAAGCATCGGTTTGCAGTATGATTGATCAAATTTTCACAATTCCACACTATATATATTTTAAAGCAGTACTTTATACTGTTAGATTCAGTCATATCCACCTGCTTACCTTCCTAATCTTGCACTATTTTACTACTCATTTATTATTCTATTATAGGGAATAACACGATAAATTATATATTACGCATATTATATATCATATTCCAGATTCACAGAGGCAATTTCACTAGTTTGATGATTATTTCATTTGCAACATTGTTTAGAATTCTATTAAAGCGGAAAAGGGAAATGCTCCCAAATTTCAATTAGTGTTATGACAATTTATTATCAGAGCAAGTTTTGATTTTAATTTAGTAGTTAGTACCCATTTGAGCTGGTTTAAGAAATAATTCTTGATTTTTTTTTTTAAAAAATTAATAAAAGTTCATTATTGTATGATCGAATTGAATTCTTATAAACACTTTAGGATCATTCTAATAGTTAATTTAATTTACTTTATGAAATTGCCAATTTTCTACTAAAAAAAAATGTAAATAATCAATGATATTGTAATAATATATTTATTGTTAATCCAATAATTGATATATAACATAAACTATAGCAATATATAGGTAGACTACTCTTTTGTTACACTTGAATTTAAATTTTACAGATAAAAAGATTTTTAATTTTTAATGATTCTCACCTAATCACAAAGTATTATATTAATAATAAAATCTAAATTCCATATATTGATATATAGTACATATAACTAATTTTACTTATCATGTTAATATATAACTTGCACAAAATAATTAATCAACTTCACTTATAAAATCATAAATTTGAATATACAAATCATTATAATTTAAAATTTGAATATCATGTAGTTTAAATTCTTCAACTTTTCCTTTCAGGAATAACATATCTTCATATTTTCCATTAAAAGATGATTCAATAGCCAAATACTTAACTCTTTTCTTTTTCATAATATATTTTTCTATGCAAGGGAAAATATCTTGATTTCCTTCTTTATTTTTATTTCTAATTAACAATTTTTTAATAAAAGTATTTCGAGAATTTTTTAAGAATACTTCAAAATCATTTTTATTTATTTTAAGATATAAATTCAAATATTCTAATTTAAAAGGAAGTATTTGTCCCAAATTTTGTAATATAATTGGACCAATATGACAGTTAATATAAGTAAAATCATCAATTACAAGGTAATTGAGATTTTGTGCTATATTTTCAATTAAATTAAATAAAAAATATACAGTTTGATAATTCAATTTAGTAATGGGACCCAGATATTTGATTTTACTACAATTTGTTATAATCAATTGTAGTAATTGTTGTGGTTTATTACTTGTAATTCCAAAATTTTCTAAATAATTGTTAGATTTTTGTATCAACAATTTTAATGGTTCAATATGTAATATAGAATGTAGAAATAAAGATTTTAATTTAAAAGGTTTGGTAATATTATTAATTTGCTGAATAAATTTAGAATCCAGAGAATAACAATAATAATATGAATTGATTCTAAAACATTCAATTGATTAAATACTTCACTTAAAACATCTATCTTTTTAAAATCAATAGAACAAAATATAATTGTATTTAATGTGTTTGAACAATTATGACTTTTTAATGATAATGATAAATGATATAAGAAGGGACAATTATAACCAAATGTGATCCTTTTAAGGTTTACTTGAGATTCAATTATTTGTGATAAATTTTTTTCAATCATTGGATAATAATAATCATAATATGATATAAATCGAAAATCAATTGACGAAATTGAATTACAATTAGAGTAGACAGCTCTTAAAAATATTGTTAAATTATCAGTTATTTTATCAAAAACAATTTTAAAATTTTTAATATTACAAATTAACTTCGGATTTTGTAATAATAATTCAAAAATCTCATCAAAATATTCAAATTCTATATCACTAAGCATCATAACTTTAAAACTATGTAAATTTACTTCGTTTTCAATAAATATTAGAAATAATGATTTATAAATAAATTTTGTAAAGTTCGATATTTGTGAATCCGATAAATTTGTAGAATGTGTTGTTGAAGTATCAACAGTTACAACCCAACTTTTAACAGAACTCAAAATTTTAAATGTATTTAAATGTTGAATAAAACTAGGATAATCAAATAATGTATTTGAGGGAAATAATTCATTACTAATTCCATATTCATTTAATTTTAATTTATCATAATCATTTAAATTATGTAAATAAATTTCAATAAAATGGTAATTTTTATGTAATTTCATTGAAAATGGGTCTTCCCATAATAATGGAATTGTTAAACGACACCATAATCTACAAGCTAATACGCATGAGTGTAATGTTTTATAATCATAACGAAAATATTGTATAACTTCGTTTATTAACTCAGGTAAATCTCCTGAAAAAAATTTTGAACATGCCATTATAAAGAAAAAAGAGAAAGGAGAAAGGAGTTTCCAAAATTAAAAATATGTCAAATTTGGTTAATTTATTAAACGCCACAACTTACTCTGTTTGTCACACAAATCATTTTTTTGCATATTGTCACAATATCACATAACAACTAGTAATACATGATCTGCAATATAAAAATAGTAACGATTGATTTGGCATTGCACGTGACTTCAGACAAATAGAATTTAATAAATTTATAATAACAAATAATTACTATTTATTAATTACCTGATTTCCAATAAATAAATTACTATTTATTAATATAAAAAATTTTCCCTAGTATAATTTTTTCCAATGACTTGAATTTGAATTTGGGCGAACATTTTTTAACCATAAGTTTTCTTTTGGTTTGTCATGATTCTTTAACAACTATGTGGCTTTAAATACAATTAGAAAATATTAGGATTAATAAATAAATATAATAATATAAAAATTATAAGTAGTACTTTGATAACTTCGCCTACAATGTAATCATTAAAATTTTCATTTGTAAGGTCACTAGTATAATTAATAATATAAGGACGCATGTGAAATAATTGACATGCTGCTAAGGTAGAACTTAGTGCTTCGATCTGGATGGGTTTTTAATGGATCAATCCATTGTTTACTACAGTTTGTCATTGGTTCATTTGAGTTGGAACTATAAGTTTGGCCAAAATTAATAAAATATGTGGAAGAATAATTTTTTAAATCTGACAAAAATTATAGTTTGACAAAAACAATAGAAAAATGTTGTGATGCTAATCAACGGATCAATCCGGATCAAAGCACTAGTAGAACTAGCTCAAAATGTATGCAATAGAATAGGGTTTAAGACTTTCTCATTACCAATTTTACATTTAAGAACATAGGATAATATCAGTTTGAACTTATCAATATTATCCTAATATACTAATATGATTAATTAACCAATTGTTCTTTTCTCATTATTGCAATTATCTGTAAAACCTATTACCATTTTGTATAAGTTCCATATGTCTATATTATTCATCAACTATGTAAAATTTTATATTCAAACTAAATTTATCTTTGATATATAATTTGGAAATGGTTTTAGTATAAAGTTTTTATTATAGGCTTGTTACTATCTTATTTTTGAAAAAAAATATAATGATGTACGAAAAATAATACTGAAAATGTGAAGTAAAATTATTTTTATTTAAACTTTACAAAACTAATAAAGCAATCTTTCTAATGTTATATTAATTAAACTGATACTTACTATAATTGAATATTTATGAGTCAAAAGCAATAATAATACTAAAAGTGGCTAATTAATATAAGAAACTAATAAAACTAAAATATATTATAAGAAATGTTTCATATTGTAATAAACTCAGCCATAATCATGGGATTTCTGCGCACTACATCATGTGACTTGTTCTATCTTCAACTATTTCCATGGGTAACCCTAACAATAATTTTAAACAATTCTATCTAAGAAAAAATTTTGGTAACACTTGCATTCTTATTTTTTATGAAGTTTGGATGTTCAAGATCTTTCTATTTAGGTATCTAATTAAATAAAAAGTTTAAATAATTAAAACTTTATTATATCCAAACAAATTCACTTTTCTTTACTAAAATAGCAACGATACTTACTTCACATGATTAGCTGACTGATTTAGCATTGTTTGGATACTTTATACATAGTAGTCACTATAACATTTCTTGTTTCAATATCTTCGAATGGATAAGTAGTTTCAATTATATCACATAAATTGCCTTCTAACAAAACAGATAAGGGACTTTCTTGTTTCATTAATGTTTCAATTGTAATTTGTTTCTATCCGCACATAAAGTTGAATGACATTAAATATGCACTTGTTACTCGATAGAGATGAAAATAATGCAAGCATGTTTATTTTCAATAGCAAATTTACTTGTAAATTTAGTAAAAATAAACTTGACATTCTAAATTTACAGTAGTGGTATCACATTTTAATATTAATAATTCGTAATCTAACCAAAGCCAAAATTTTTTAATTTGTTTTGGAAATTGATTCTCAGTTTCTAAAGTTGTAGTTTCAAAAAATAAACATTTCAAGGTTACTTTCTTTAAGCAAACTGTGATATTTGTGCTGAAAACATGTTAAATATGATTAAATGTTCATCTGGATTAGTATTAGCATTTTGTTTATGTAATATATCTTGGAAGTATGATTTTGCGCACTTCAATAATTGAATAAAATGGATTAATAAATTATTTGATTAATAAATTTTTTTTAAAAAAAAGTAAAATAAACTTACCATTATTCTAATCAATATAACTATAAGAAGTTCTTCCAGAAAATTGTGATCCCAATATTACAACTGGATCAAAATTCATTTCACGTATTTATACATTAAAATATTTATGGTAAAATCACTTTTCCTATCACCATTAAATGCAAAAAACTTCGCTTGTAAGATTTTTCATTTATTAGAATGCTGATGGGTTTTGTTCGTATGTTCAACTTTGTATTTATTAAAGTTTTTAATAACAGGCTTAAAATATTCCAAACATGAACATGTTTCAGTATGTTTTTTGAAACTGCCAAAATTTTTTGCTAATGCTAAATGAATATTTTTAAGAGTCACAAGAGCATAATAATCACGAAAAGACCATGAAAATTTGGGAATTCATTTTGTTCTTTTACTTCATATTTAGAATATGTTTCTACAAAAGGTTTAAACTTAGCTTTTTGATTTTTGATCTCAGAAGATATTTCTTGCAAAAGTTTCAAACTTGGCTTTTTGATTTTTGATCGCAGAAGATGAAAGTTCTAAGTTATTCTTGTCAAGAATATCTAGTAAACGAACAGCAGTCTCAATTAGGACATTCAAATCAAATTTTGGCCTTTGCACCAGTAATGCCCACTACTTTTACTATTATCCAATCTCCAATTTGTAATTCCCAATAATCCCTACATGATGAGCTGGTATTTGCAAGACTTTATAATTATATTTTCTTATGTTATAAAAATATTGTGAGTATTATAAATTAGCCAATTAAATTTGATTGGTCCAGAATAAACATCTGGACCGGTGTAAGGATGGCCATAATGATCACCAGCATTACCCAGACTACAACACTATGAGTTGTGCTGTCAGCATAGTTAAACAAAACTATATCTGGTCATATATAGTAAATTTAATATTGAATATTTTTTTCTTATCATATTGGCTATTTTTCTAAGAAGTTTTCCATTAAGATTAATGTAATTCCCCACCTTCATAACTCTGAATTCTTTTCACTATTTTTTTTCAAAATTCAGCAAAAGTATCCCAAACAATTACAACTTAAATGTAGGAGAAGTTTTTTTAATAAAATATTATTTAAATTCAACAATAATAAGTATTATTTGCTCTTAAATACATTTTCATATGATAAAAAATTTTTTTTTTAGTATTTTTTCGAAAAAGTGAGATATTATGTTATTCTTTAAGTTATTGAGTATTCTTTAAATTTTTAATATATTATTTTATTGTAATTAAATGCAAAAGTTATCAAATTTTAAAAACTTGGAGATTTTTCTAATAAAAGACAAAGAAAATTCCTGAATTTGATATCATATTAATTATGATATCTTATTAATAAAATTTTATATAAGACTATAGTTTTGATTTATTAGTTTACAGTGCACCCACCCAACAATACTCATAATCTACTGCACCACGCACGTGATGTTGTAACTGATGTGGCCAGATTCTCTGTAATATAAAATTACTACATAATTAGATCCCATGAAATATTCTTATAACTCGTTTTGTGATTTTTCTTTTTTTGCAAACAGTTTGATACAGGTACACTTACAAAAAAACTTCTGAGTAGAAATTTTTTGTTTTATGCTGCTTTTGTAACTGTAAAATGTAAACTAAGCTTCTTTGATCAACGTAAGCCATATAAATTACTCTTAAATTTTATCTATAGTTTTATAAGAAAGAAGAACACGTCAGCAGTAGGCTGTGTTCTATTATAATGGCAAGTCATCATCCAGTGGCTGGCTGACTTCTGGATACAGAATTATTGAGTGTATGTTGTGAATGCAAAGCATCAGTGGTAGATCGTGTATTATCAGAAGCCAATACCCTATAAAAATTTATCCGTCATTTCTGTAAAAACTTCGTAAAAATGAGCTTTTCACAGATCCATTTATGGAAAATGTAAATGATTCGATAAATTCTGTGATATAAGGTTATTAATTCCGGAAATATGAGCCTTTTACGGAAAAAAGATGAACATAAAACATGGATTGACTTTTTTTACAGGGAATAATATGATTGTCTAAAGCCATGTTCATTCATGTGATCGTGAGCTAATTAGGAACTTTAAACAGATGATTGAGTGGATAAGAAAGAATAATTAAGAGTGGGAAAACTATATATTTATAATGACCAATCAAGTGTGTACAGCGTGTATATCATGTGGTCAAGAATGGCTTTAGACATCCCCAATAATGGCAAGTCATCATCCAGTACTCCAGTGGATGGCCGGCCTTGTGCAAATAGCAACACACTTCAGTTGTTATTACCTGCCTTTTATCAAACAATGCAACTAACACTATTTTTTTTAGAATTCCCATGTCATCTTCATGCGTAACAAAAAAACAACAGATGATCTCATGCAACAATCCCACACCAATAGAATTCTTTCATTTTATTCAACCAACACATGATCAAAAATTATGGAAAAATTCTTGAGCAAGCTATCAGCTTATGTGAAAACCCAGATAAAGTATTGAAACTAGAAAATGTCAAAGAAGCCACCAATGTTCACATTTAAATGTTATTGCTTAAAGTGTATTGTAAAATAATAGTACTTTAACACCTAGTTTGTTCATGAAATAGTGTGATTCAGATTGGAATGTATGGCTAATAGAGAAAATAATGGTATGTTTTAACCATAAGCCTTCAAAAGATTCGCAGTTAATCATTATATGTATTTTTGACAGAAATTGATTCATAACAAGGTCTATCAGAATGAATACAGAAATTCATAGAGAATTGAACTTATAGATCTTTTGCCTTATTCAAAAATAAAGGGTCAATTTAATAATAGGCAGTGGACTGAACTAGTTAAAAGAAGACCTGGTATGGTCAGGAATACATATCATTACAAAATTGAGCCACTTATTGCCAATTTATTTAGCTAATAAGTAAAGATTTATGGTTAAAAAAGTTGAGTAAATTTGGTCTTTTGATAACTTTTTTTCCTTTATTTTAGATGTATCTTTCACAAGCTTGTAAAAAATGGCCTGAACTTAGAAACTTGGTACTCCTGTATATAATGATGGATTCTCATACGCAAGGGATACTTTACTAAAAATAGCCAATTTTTTGGAATATTTTTATAGACCTAGATACAATGGCTTTCAAAACAATTGTACAATTATTTTGTAAAATTTTTAAAATATATCAATATATTTTTGAGGTATTTTTGAGATTAACATATTAAAATAATATCATAGTTAATTATATTATAATAATAAAATAATAGCCAAAATATTAAAAAATTATTGTGCTATTATTTTGAGTTATTTTTATAAACCTAGATACAATATAATTACAAAATAATAACAAAAGTATAACAAAAACATTTTGATGTATTAAATATATTTTTGTAGTATGTTAAAATTATTACAAAATCATTTCAAAAAATTGACCATT
>QZLH01001925.1:8243-19947 GCA_003833135.1 Oehlia diaphana
CGTAAAAAATAAAATTGCTTTTTTTGGAATTTTGTGTAACATACATATTTCTGCTGAATTAATAGACCTTTAATTCCAGCCGGAATTAAATGATCTGCATGAAAATTGCCTTTTTTGGAAATTTGTGTAACTCAAAGTTTCAATTTTCGTGGATAATAAAATTTCCTTTTTGGAATTTTGTGTAATGTCACGTGATATTGCGGCGTCAATCGGCCCCATTGGCCCGCCGCAGCGCGGTTCGGCTTGGTTTGACTTGAGTTTTCAAGTCGATTCGGTTCGGCTTGGTTCGGCTTAACTTTTTATCAGCGCGGCTTGACTTTAGCTTCAAGTCGAACCAAACCGGGCTGATAACAACACTACCATTTTCCAATAAAGTCCAGTTTCATCAATGTTGAAAATATCATCAGGTGAATATTCTTTAAGAATATTTTGAAGATCTTTACACATCTCATTCAAATCTTCTTCTGAAGGAGCGCTTGCTGCTTCTCCATGTTTTACATAAGATTCAAGATTGTGGCACTTTTTAAAACCTGCTACCCATCCATCAGATCCTTTAAAGTCTTGTACATCAAGTAATGCTGCAAAATCACATGCTTTTTGTGCCAATAATTCGCCACTAATAGTAATATTATTATCAATGGCTTTTTCAACCCAAAAGCTCAAAGCTTCATCAACTTGTGGAAAATTTGGTTTGACTTGTTTTTTAAGTGAAGCTTCATAAGAATCCAATTTTAAAGCCAACCATTTTTCACTTTCTTTTAAAATATCAGATATCATTCCTTGTGAAACATCATATTCTTTAGCAAGTTCTTTATTTTTAGGTGTTGGTTTCTGCAACTTTATTAGACAAACTTCTTGTTTTTGAGCACCTGTAAGAGAGGCTCTGGTTCGTTTTATATAAGAAGCTTTCTCTTTACCTTTAGAAGTTTTTTGTCTTTTTTCTTGAGGCATCTGAAATAAAATGATCAATTATCAAAAAAATTTCACACGATTGTTTAATTTATAGCGTGAAACTTTCTATTAATGGAAATTTCGTTATATCCCTTACATTTTAACGTGAAATTCGTTAAAAAAAAATTCATTACAGTCATTATAAAAATTCGTTATAAAATAAATTCGTTAATTAAAGATTCATTTTATTAATAATTGTACGGATCTTCATCTTCGTTATACGCAATGGTAGGATTTACTATAAAAATTCGTTATTTTTAATTATTTTATTTAATAAAAAATTGGTACCACTCATGTGATTCACAATGGCGTAAAATTCGGAATACAGAAATTCGTTATAGAGAACTTTGACTGTAAAATCAATTTTTGTGGAACGGCTATCGCCAAAAAAGGGGGGCGTCTAAAGCGGGGCAGAATCACGTGACTGACGTGATGATCGTGATTGGTCCGTGAGGATAACAATCATAATTGGTCAAAAAGTAATCAGCGTCGCGCATTTATTTATTATGATAAGCATATGATAATACGTTGATAAAAAAATTTTCTTTTAAAAAATAAAAACTATTTTTAAACTAAAATAATCTCGTTAGTTTTTCATTTATAAAAAACCTGTATTAAAAAATTATGTGATAATTTATAAAGTATTAAAAAAAAATAGATAGAAAACACTTTTTTATCGAATTGTATTACCTCTCATTTTTATAAAAAACCATGCATTAAAAAATCATGGTTAATTTTAAGGTATTTCGAAAAAAATTCAATATAAAAAGTCTATTTATTTATATCAAATTGCAAAATAATTGGGTTTATGGAGGCCTCTAACGTAGTTATAAAAGACTCTGTTCTCCTAACATCACCCATCTCTTCAACCCTCCAGTATTTATCACGGATCCTTTCAGTTAATTCAGCCACGGTAATCCTTCTATTTTCAGCCTCTTTCTGTTTTTCGGTCTGCACAACTTCTATCACTAATTCGCGACTTTCATATATTTCATAGCCGCTCTCTTCAAACATTACCTGAAACATTCTCCATACATCAGCAGTTAATAACTTTGTACTGCCATACATATGTTCGTGAAATATATGCTTGCATGGAAGTAAGTATCGATTTCAGAACAAACAGTGACAATCAAGTGAAGTTAATCCTGGTGCACTTTTACCTTTCTCAAGTCTATCCATTACAGCACAAGCTTCTTTAACGATTAGACGTTGAAATGGAAAAGGGAACTTATTGATTTCTTTTATAATATCACTTTCTATACCATGAACAGATATTTTCTTGGTGCGAAATTCAAAGGCAGCTTTTTCAGAATCAGAACGTTTCTTACAATCAATATTGACGATATTTTGCATGGCACCTTAAGCAAATAGTTAATGAAATGAATGGATGAGTGACATAATAAATACGAACAAATGGATGACAGGAAGTGAGTGAATGAATTAATTAAATGAATTAAAGGAAAATGAATGAAGGAAAGAATGAAAAAAAGACTGCAGAAAATGATATGTACCAAATAAACCGTATTTTGGAGATGAAAATCCTTTTAATTCACTATGATAGGATTCCAACGGATTTGTAGAGGTAACTTGCAAAAGAAGTGGAGAATATTGGTGGGCCCACAGCGCCCACTTTTGTGTATTTTTCATGTAATTTCTCTTGATATAATTTTGAATAGCAGGTACAGAACAGTTGTTAATTGCGTCTTGAATAAGTTGTTCGCAACCAATCCTCGTTCTTTTATACATCGCCGCAATCATAGTGTTACGGGTATTTTTATCATAAATTCTTGTCATCCATGTTCTCATAATGTGGACGACACAAAGAATTATTTCACACTCTTGTTCACCAGCGGTTATACCAGGAAATGCTTTTTTGATACTTTTAGCCTCAATACTACTTTGATCAGAGAGAATATAACGAGGGGACCAACGACAATAATTTTCACGAATTATTTTTAATGCTTTTGAAATAGTGTCACCATCTTCACTGCTCACAAAGAAGTGAGCATCTACATCCCAACATCCATAAGTATCACGGATATACAAGGTAAATAAACGCCAATCATATCTGTTTGTTTTATGAGTTGAATCAATTAGCGTTAACCATCCATAATGCTCAAGTTTTTTGAGTTGTTCGGGATGTGCAAATACGATACCCTTAGTTGACTGGCGAGTAACACTATAATTTTCAACTTGATATTCCTTTTCTATTAAATAGGACACGCATTGTGAAATATCTGATGTTAAATCAGAATCGCCAATAAGGTGTGTTTCCATAGGTCCTCGAATTTTATATTTAATATTAGTTACTTCTTTGCGTTTCAGCTCATTTACATTTGCACCAAGGCCTAACTCTTTTGTTGCATATTCTTTAACAGCGGAAGTGATTGCAGGAGGTGAATAATTTTTTGCTGCTTCTTTTTCCACTAAGGTTCGGATTGCTTGAGAACTTTTGATCCTATCATTCTCTAATAATAGATGTGTATGGTTGGGAGAATCTTTATAACGTTCAATTTTAACTATTTTCAACGAAGCTAACCATGAAACTTTAATTTTAGCATGGCATAATTCAGGTGGTCGTATTTTTGTTATTCGGCATTTTTCGTTAGGGATATTTTCCTTTTGTCGTGTACTTGATTCCCAGAACTTTGCAAAACGGCATGCAAAAGTTTTCCAAACATCACCATTTACATGTTTATATGAATTTCACTAAGGTTGCTTGCCGAAACCTTCTTAATAACTGCCGAAACCTATACGGAAAATGCCGAAACTATATTAAATCATATTAAAAATCCTGCCGAAACTTTGCCGAAACCCCCATTTGCCGAAACTGCCGAAACCCTGCCGAAACTATAGTAAACATATAGTAAAATCTTGCCGAAATTTATCGCAGGATTTTGGAGAGGTTTTGGCAAGCAACCTTAAATTTCACTTTGTCCAAATGTTTGAAACTAATGGCCACCAATTTTCATTGAAATCATCTATTGGAATTTCTAAAGGGGAGTCTACATTAAAGAGAAAATTACGCTTTTCATCTGGAGTTAAGTTTGCTGTAGGCCTAACAACCAAAGAGTTGGCAGCTGGAAAAAAAGCAGACATAATTTTCCTAGTTTTCCTGAAATAAGATGAAATATAAACTATTAAAATTTCAAGAAGAGATTGAAAGGAAGGAGTAGTTTAAGAAGGAGTTAAATAAAATAAATAAATGAAAAATCTTACTAAAAGTCAATAACAAGTATTGAAATTTGTTTTGTTTTTGTGAAATGTTTTTTGCAGGCTAAAAAATTGTTCTTAGCGAAGTGTATTTAACAAAGGAAACGAAGTTTAAAAGTAATTTTTATTTGTTTTTTCGCGAAGAGTATTTTATTATAACGTGTTAAAAAAAACCTTTATCAACGTATTATCATATGCTTATCATAATAAATAAATGCGCGACGCTGATTACTTTTTGACCAATTATGATTGTTATCCTCACAGACCAATCACGATCATTACGTCGGTCACGTGATTCTGCCCCGCTTTAGACGCCCCCCAAAAAAGGAAAGATCTGCATTTCCGTTTAGCTGAAATGATTTTTGGCTGAAATTACAGATTTAACTGAAATTACATTAATTTCGGCCGGAATTGTATTTTGGAATTCAGAATTCAGATTTCAGATTTTAGGTGTGACCGCGTAATTTCAATTTTAAGGGGTAAATAATAATAAAATAATTAAAAAATTTTTTTTAAAAAAGTTTATATGTAAATTATGCATAAAATCATTTAATTATTACAGATATTATGCTAATTTAATACAAATTTTTTGAAAAAACTTAAAATTTTCCACCTTCCACCCCCATCCACCCACCCCTAGGAAATTTGGTTCATTATATAATTTTTTTCTTTACATGAACACGTATACAAAATGCAAAAAAAACGTGACGCGTCTTATGTATTCCTAAAAATTAAACTTACATGACATATAAACTTTTGTAATTTTACTTTTATAATTCATTACTTTTGTTTTAAATTTTTATAGTATTAAAAATTATGACTTTACAGCCTAATTATAGCATTACGGCCTAATTACGGCATTATGGCATAATTACAGCATTACGGACTAATTACAGTATTACGAAAAGTGTCATAACTGTAATGCTGTATGCCGTAATATTACGGCATCAGCAAATCAATTACGGCTAATATCTTTAATTGATAATAATTATAAGATTAGAATTGTGACAAGTGCTATCATTGAAGATGAGATATTAGACATTTATAGATGGATCTTTAATACTATACTTACTAAAATAGGAGTTTATCCCAGAGTTATCTTCACTGATTCATATTCTTCAATGATTCATTCAATTAAAGAGATTTATTCTAATACCCAGCACCTGCTGTGTATTTTCCATATTGATCTGAATCTCAGAGAAAAGCTTAAAGGAAAATTGGGTAGTCAGTTTGAGGAATTTTACCATAAGTTTTATGTATGTCGTAATTTTCTTTGTGAGGAACTATTTGAATGCAGATGGAATCAGTTAGTAAATCAATATCCAGCAGTAGCAAAATATCTTTCTGAATTACTCTATGCTAAAAAGGAATCATAGGCAATTCCCTGGGTATACAAACAATTCACTACTGGAGCCCAAAACACACAACGAATTGAATCAATTAATAAACATATACATGATAAAGTTGATCGAGCTACCTCATTATGTGATCTATTACATAGTATTAAAGATCATATTAAAAATAAAGAACATCTTAAAAAGTTTGAAATTGAACGAAATGCATTACTTAAAGTTGGAATGCTAATGTTAAATACGAAATTTTTTGGACAAATGGATGCTGTTATCAAAGACTTCTTAATGCCAGTAATGCTTGAAAAACAGCGATCACAAATAAATCAATCAGTATGCTATGATGCCAATCGGGTTATAGAATAGCAACAGTTAATGGAGGCAAGTAATTTTGATTTTTGTATTTCGTCCATACATCAGGAAGTTTTGGGCAGGTGTATAATGTGTTAAACAACGCCATGTGTTGCTCAACGCCAAAAAGTGTTGAGCAACAAACCCTTTATAAACTGACGCCACTTAAAAATATTGAAAAATGCGTAGTTCAACACGTAAAATAATGGCAACGTGTTGAATAACGTGTATATTAGCATCAATTAATGCATTGATTAACAGTGTAAAAAAGTGTATATAGTGTTAATTAAAATGTATAATGTAAATTCTTTGTTAAAAATTATTAGCTGTTACTTATTATCAATTGATTATTTAATCTAGTTATATTAAGAGAAAATACAAAGTTTCGTAACTTTTAGTTATGAAATTTACTATCTACCCTACTAAATCTAAATTTAAAGCATACTACAAAGTTTCGTAACTAAAGTTACAAAACTTAGTATCATCCAATCTCAAATTCAAAAGTTCTGATGTTTACAAGATGTCTACAAAAAAAGAAAAAAAGAAACGTTAAAAAACGTTTCAGACAAACAAAAACTAGAAGTTGTGTAAATATACAAACTCACCATTTTTAGGACTGGTAAGTTTCACAAAGAAATTTACTGTTTTCAACTTCTAGTTCAAATTGAAATTCCCAGAGAATCTATAAAAAAAATAAATAAAAAGAAACGTTAAAAATATTTCTAATAATAAAAAATAAAAAATAAAAACGAAAGCTTCACAAAATTTTGCAAAACTTACCGTTTCTATAGTCAGAAACTTCAAAGTTCTACAAATAAAATAAAAGGAAACGTTAATTAACATTCCCAATAAAAAAATATATGGTAATTTCGTGAAATTTACAAAACTTACCGTTTCTATACTCAAAACCTAAATAAAGAAAGGAATGTTAGTAATGTTCCTAATAAAAAAAACAAAAAAAATGAGTTTTACGAAACTCACCATTTTTTTTAAAAATTTCTAAATCCCTAAAGACCCAAATCTTCAAATCTTACAAATAAAATAAAAAGAAACTTATTAGTAAATATTTTCCTGATAAAAAACAAAAAAAAAGTATTATTTCGTAACTTTTAGTTATCACCAAATTACAAGACTCAACTTACGGAACCTACAAAAAAAGTAAAGGGAAATGTTAATAAACATTTCCCTTTTATTAAAATTTTTAAAATTTCACGAAACTTACCCATCACTATCCAGGATTCAAACATCCTGAAGCCTAAAAGAAAAAAAAGGAAATGTTAGTAACATTTCCCAATTAGAAAAGAGAAAATTTTGTAATGAAATGTACAAAACTTAACATTTCCCTAATTTCTAAATTTCCAGAAGCCGAACTTACAAAAAAAAAAGAAACGTTCAGTTAGAACGTTTCTTAAAGAATAAAATTAAAAAATAAATAATTAAAAAAATGTAAGTTTCAAATATCGAAACTTATCATATCATCATATCCAAGTCCCAAAGCCGAAAGAATTGATACCTACAAAATAAAGAGAAAATTAAAAAATAAAAAAAATAAAAATAAAAAATGTAAGTTTTATTCAAAACTTACTAATTCATTCCAAGATGCTAATCTATAGCAACACTGAAGCCAAGTGGCGTCCAACATTGAAAAATCTAACTAAAAGTCAACGCTGAAAGAACCGTTGGATACCTATAAAAAAAAAAATAAAATTAAAAAAACACTAAAAAAAATACAAGATTTGTATCGTATTATGAATCTTGGGTCTTTTTTTCCGTTCTTCAGAACTTGGAAGCCCACCTGACCTATAAAAAAATATAAGAACGGTTAGTAAACCATTCATAATAATAAAAAAATAAAAAAAATACAAGATTCGTATCATACCTTATGAATCTTTAGGTTTTTCTGTTCTTCAGAAGGCCACCCGAAACCTAGAAAAAGAAAAAAACGGTTATTAGTAACCGTTCATAATATTTTTTTAAAAAAATAATAATAAATAAACCAAGGTTCATGTATACTTACGAATTTTGGTTTTTCTGTTCTTTGGAACTCGGAAGTTTAAAAAAAGAAGAACAGTTATTGTTTACCATTCGTAATATTTTTTAAAAAAATACAAGATTCGTATATATATACTTATGAATCTTTGATTTTGGTTTTTTCCCATTCTTTAGAACACAAAAGCCCATCTGAATCTAAAAAAAAAGAAAGAACAGTTAGTAAACCGTTCATAATAATAAAAAAAAATAAAAAAAAGTAAAGATTCGTACTTACGAATTTTTGGGTTTTTTGTTCTTTGGAAGCCCACCTGATCTATAAAAAAAAGAAAGAACGGTTAGTAACTGTTCCAAAATATTAAAAAAAAGAAATAGAACCAAGATTTGTACTTACTTACGATTCTTGGTTCCTTTGTTCTTTGGAAGCCCACCTGAGACATCAAACCTATAAAAAAAAAAGAAAAGAATGGTTAGTAATAATTGTTTCAAAATATTAAAAAAAGAAAAATAAATAAACCAAAGATTTGTACTTACTTATGAATCTTGGTTCCTCTTCTTCCGATCTTTGAAAGTCTACCCAAAAACTAAAAAATAAAAGAAAGGAATGGTTAGAAACCGTTCATAATATTAAAAAAAAAATAAAAAAAAATCAAGATTCGTAATTAGTAGTTACTTACGAATCTTGATTTTCCATTCTTCAGAACTAGAAAGCCCGTCTGAAATCTAAAAAAAAGTAAAGAATGGTTATTAGTAACCGTTCATAATATTTTGTATAAAAAAAAGAAAAAAAACAAAACCAAGATTCGTATATACTTACGAATCTTGATTCTTTTCCATTCTTCAGAACCAGGAAGCCCGTCTGAAACTTCAAAAAAAGAAAGGAACGGTTATTAGTAACCATTCTATAATATTAAAAAAAAACAAATAAATAAACCAAGATTTGTACTTACGAATTTTGGTTCATCTATTCATCAAAAATTCACTGAACCTATAAAAAAAAAGAAAGAAATAGTTAGCAACCGTTCTGAAATATTAAAAAAAAATAAAAACCAAGATTCTTAAGAATCATGATTCTAAATCCCATCCTCCTTCCCCTTTCACCGTTTTTTACCTTAAAGTCCAGTTTCATGAACAAGCCAGCATCCTCCTAGTATGTGTCTTACAAAAAAAAATAATAAAAAGAAATATTATTTTGTTTCTTTACTTTATCCCTTCCTCCATTTTCCATTTTTACCTTAAAGTTCAGTTTCATAACCAAGCCGATGTCTTACAAAAAAAATAATGATAAAGAAATGTTAAAAAAAATTAAAAAAAATATAAGTAGGTTTTAAAACAAAACTTACATTACTTCCAAGAAAAATTGGCAGAAGAAGGTGTGAGGAAAGGGGGAGAATGAAAAGGGAAGGGAAGGACGAAAGGAAAGGAAAAGGACGATAGGGGAGGGATGAAGTGGAAGGGAAAGGAGAGTTTAAAAAAGATGATCCTTTTTTAAACTTTTGATATGCGTAACATGTGACATGGCTATTCGACCAATGTTTATTCAATTTCAAATATCCTTTTTGCTATAAATATAAATTATAATTATTTTTAATTAAATAAAAATTCAATAGCTCAGTTGTTAGGTTATGAGACATGATAACTGAGTTATCTGGTTCAATTCTAAGGTGAACAAAAATAAAAAAATAAAAAATAAAATAATAATATGCCGGCAATGTTGATAGCATTGAACAACAATGAATAATGTGTTGAATTACACATTAGAGTTGAACAATGCATATATTAATATTATGTGTTGGTATACTCCAGTATACAGATGTTGATTAATATCGTAAATCATGTTGAACAACTAGCTAGTGTTGATCAACATATATACTGGTATGAATCAACACTTACCGAACTTTCTGATGTATGTGATTTTATGATTAAATCATATTTTTGACACTTCTAGACAGAAACTGATAATGAAGAAATGAGTATTGGAATTAGAGAACAGAAGCAAGATACATGACATATCCTCTTTCAATCACTAATTAAAACTATTCCACCAGAAGCTATCATGAAAGTATGGCATATACGAGCAACTGGAACTAAAAAATAGGTCATTATGTAATCCTGCTTAATGAAACAACACATTTATGTACTTGCCTTCTTTTAATCAATAAAGGGTTGGTATGCTGTCATTTTCTTTATATTGGTATGTATTCCCAATATGCAACATTTCATATAAGCATAATTCCAAACTGATGGTACTTGAATACCAATATTCATCCAAATGATCTTTTGCAACAACATTCTTCTATTCTGGTATGTGGCATAACACAAGAAAATGTAGAAAATGTAGAAACAGAAAAAAGTATCAACTTTCAGCAATTTTTTTTATTTCAGGTTAATTCACATGGTTCTCAACTACCTGTAAAATCAAGTAAAGCCATTTACGCAGAATTATTTGGGTTATCAAAGAAGGGTATTGATTGTGCACTTAAGACAAATATGCAAAATGAGTTAGTGAACTTACTCAAGGCTTTTATCTATAATGCATAGAATAAGAATGTTCAGGAAGTAGAACTCTTTGCTGATGTTAATAGTCCCGCTATTATCAAGCACAAAGAACGGCCTCCAAAAAGATTTAAGTCAAATGTTAAATTGTCTTCATCTAAGGAATCTAAACGAGTGTTAAAAAATAGTACGCAGGTTAACATAATAGATCATGGTGTTATAGATGAAACAAAGGGAAGAAGGTGCGAGAAGTGTAAGCAGTATGGATATTACTCAAAGACGTGTCAAAACTAATACATTTTATATAGCATATATAACATATATGTTTAGCATTTATAGAATGTATGTATATGCTGCTCTTGTACGTAATTTATATTACATAATTTTACAATAAAAAATGTCACAGTTAAAGTCACATGTTCCTTCTTAAATATTATAAAAATTGATGTCATATAATCCAAGTTCAAACACCCCATGTACAAATAGAAATCGCCAAAAATAAAATAAAAGATTTTTTAATTATATGAAAGGATAAAATATCAAAATTTTTTAATATTTTATTTAATTTTTTCTTGTTCTAACCAAGATTTTAAGCATAAACATGCTCGTGTTGTATTAGCATCAATTTTGTTATGTGTTTGACTAAATTGGTTTCCTGCAATTGAAAAAAACTGTTCACAAGGAACAGATGTTGGCATTATAGCTAAGTAGTCCTTTGCCATTTTTGATAATGTTGGATATTCCATAGAATGGTTTTTCCACTATTCTAAAGATACTATTTCATCACCTGGTGAGTTAAAAGTAAAATAAAGTTCTAATTCATTTAAAACAAGCTGTGGAGTTTGATTTGGTGCTATTAAATTGCAAAAAAAATTTCTTGTTTCAATTGCTGATAAACTCATTAAATGACGCTGAGAAGTCTGAATGGGTTGAGATGGTATATGAGTATCATCAGATTCTCTATAATTGGCTATTGCTCTACGAATTGGTTCAAAAATATTATTTTGAGACATATCACCATATGCTAATTTTTTATAACAGAGATCAAAAAAGGCTGGAATATATAATACCTCACTTATTTCATCAAAATAATTTGTAAAACCACAGTTCATTTCATCTACTTGGTCTTGTAAGATAAAATTTTCACTTCGAAATTGATTTAAGTGCATTCTAATACCTTCAAAAAGTAATTTAACTTCACCAATAGTTGGATAACTAGAAGCAGATATCACTCTTGTTACTGATGCAAAAGAAGCTAATAACACTGGTCAAAATTGATGCTATCGGGTACATATCGGGTACCTATATATCAGTGACTAATCAGATACATATCGGACATTTATTACATATCGGGT
>QZLH01001927.1:0-13740 GCA_003833135.1 Oehlia diaphana
GTGATAATATCATAAATAAATATGAATCCTTATTGGCTGAGATATGTCAAATTTGACAAGTGTGATATATCACGTGACTGATAATATGTAACAACTTGTGTAGAAATTCAATGATCATCCAGGGTAATATTTGCATCCAGGGTAAATTTTCAAAATCCCGGGTGATCACCCTGGATGCATTATAATGCGCCATACTGTTCAAAAATCCCGGGTGGCCACCCTGGATTTTTGATCAGTACGGCGCGCCATAATGCATCCAGGGTAACTACCCGGGATCAATCCAGGGTAAATCCTGGATTTTTGAACAGTACGGCGTTTGATAATCCAGGGTAAATTCTGGATACATCCCGGGTAGCTACCCTGGATGCATCCAGGGTGAACACCCTGGATTTTTGATCAGTACGGCGCGCATAACATCCCGGGTAGCTACCCTGGATGCATCCAGGGTGGCCACCCGGGATTTTTGAACAGTATGGCGCATTATACATACTGAATTCCCATCGGATCATCATATAACATCGGAAATCACGTGTGCAAGAAATTGCGTAACAGTATCAAAGATCCGTTGAAAATGGAAGTATTATCGGGCAATTTTATTTAGGGAATTGCTATGAATTTGGTATTGGGACCGAAGAAAACGAAAAAAAATCATTTTATTTTTATAAACAAGCAACTGGAAATGGAAATGTCACTGCAAGACTTTATCTTGCAAATTGTTATAGATTAGGAAAAGGAATTGAAAAAAATGAGATTAAAGCATTTAAATATTATGAAATATTAGCAAAACAAGAAATTTCCGATGCTCAGCTGCGACTTGGTGATTGTTGTTATTATGGAATTGGAACAAAAATAAACAAAATTCAAGCCAGATGTTGGTATGAAAAAGCAACAAATAATGGAAATATTATAGCAAGAAATTTCTTTAAAAGGAATATAAGTTGAAAACAGAAAACAGAAATTGAAATGGATAAATCTAAAAAAATCAAGTTTTATAAAATATTGTTTAATAAAAGTTTAAGTCAGCTTGGATTTTATTATTTTGGAAAATTATTATTAAAAACAAATTATGAAAAATCATTTTACTATTTTCAAAAAGAAGCTGAAAATGGATGTAAATTTGCACAATTTAATTTAGGTGGATGTTATCAATTAGGAGATGGTGTAATGAAAGATTTAAGAAAGTCTTTTGAATTATATAAGTATTCTGCTGAAAAAGGATACATAAATGCACAATCGCAACTTATTTATTGTTATACTTTTGGACATGGAACTGAAATAGATAGAGTAAAAGCATTTGAATTGGCTAGGACAATAGCTGAAAAAGGATATATGGATGTACAATATTTATTGGGTCAATATTGTATGTGTGGAGAAGGAGTTAATAAGGATGAAAAAAAGGCATTTGAATTATTTAGAAAATCTTCCAAAGAAAACACCAAGTATTTATCCATTAATAAAAAAATCATGACAAATAGGAAAAAGGATTTTGAATATTCCAATCTATATGCTAAAAGTTTAAATATTGATTCATATATCAAACTTGGATATTGTTATGATATGGGTATTGGAACTGAAATTAATAAAATGAAAGCATTTAAATATTATAAAATAGCAGCTGAAAATGGAGATAAAACAGCATTATATAATTTAGGCAATTGCTATTTAAATGAAATTGGTGTTGAGAAAGATGAAGGAAAAGCATTTGAATATTATAAAAAATCAGCTGATCAAGGATATTTATATGCTCAAATTCAGCTTGGAAATTGTTATAATGTAGGAATTGGAACTGAAGTCAACAAAGTATCTGCATTTGAATTATATAAAATAATATCTGAAAAAGGTGATAAAGTAGCTCAATACAACTTAGGTAATTGTTATTTAAATGAAATTGGTGTTGAGAAAGATGATAAAAAAGCATTTAAATGTTATAAAAAATCAGCTGACCAAGGATATTTATATGCTCAATTTCAACTTGGATATTGTTATGATGAAGGAATTGGAACTGAAGTCAATAAAGTAAAGGCATTTGAATTATATAAAATAACAGCTGAAAAGGGTGATAGAGTGGCTCAGTACAATCTAGGTAATTGTTATTTAAATAAAATTGGTGTTGAGAAAGATGAAAAAAAAGCATTTAAATATTATAAAGAGTCAGCTGATCAAGGATATTTATATGCTCAATTTCAACTTGGATATTGTTATGATGAAGGAATCGGAACTGAAGTTAATGAAGTAAAAGCATTTGAGTTATATAAAAGAGCAGCTGATTATGGTCATGAAATTGCACAATATAATCTTGGGATCTTATATAAAAATGGTGAAGGTACTAAAAAAGATGAAAAAAAAGCATTTGAATATTATGAAAAATCATCTAATCAAGGTTATTTAAGTGCTACAAGTCAACTTGGGTATTGTTATTCTAATGGTATTGGCACTGAAGCTAATAAAGTAAAAGCATTTGAGTTATATAGTATAGCAGCTAAAGCAGGAGATAATCATGCTCGAAATGTCTTGGGGAATTTATACGAAAATGGGGAAGGAACTGAAAAGAATATAGAAAAATCTTTTTATTGGTTTAATAAGGCAGCAGAAGATGGATGTGAGGTAGCACAATATAATTTAGGCGAAGATTATGAATTAGGAAATTTCGTAGATAAAGATGTAATTAAAGCATTTGAACTTTATAAAAAATCAGCTGAAAATGGGTTAATAAATGCAATGTTTCAGCTTGAATATTGTTATGTAAATGGAACTGGAACTGAAATTAATAAAGAAAAAGGATTTGAATTGTATAATAAGGCAGCTGGCAGTAACTTAAAAGATAATTTTGAAGAAATGGTAAATGATTTAGGTAAGGTTAATTATTGGTATCATAAAGCTGCAGAAAATGACAATAAATACGCATTATATAAATTTGGTGAATTTTATGAATTAGGTAATGGTGTTTTGGAAAATAAAGTTAGAGCATATGAGTTTTATAAAAAATCGGCATATTTAGGACTTGTTGATGCTCAATAAACTTGGATACTGTTATGAAAAAGGTTTTGTGACTGATATGAATAAAGAAAAGGCATTTTGCTTGTATAAGATGGCTGCAGAAGGAGGAAATATTTTTGCACAAAAAAGTCTTGCATATTTATTTGAATAAGGTGAAGGGACTAACAAAAATCTAGAAAATGCTGTTTATTGATACAGTATAAGAAAGTTATTGAAAGCGGATGTTTAGTTGCTGAAGAGAATTTAAATATTCTTTTAGAGCAATAAGAGAATATAATTGACATCTAATATCACTATTTTTGGTATAATTTATTTTTTTTATCAACTATTTTTATGCAATATTTATATTAAAATCATTGATGTATACAATATTTTAGTCTAATTATAAGTATTAGTAATTTTAAAATTGATAAAGTAATAATTAGTATGACCAAATTCAGATGTGTAGACAAATTCAATAGTGGACTAAATTTAGTGATACATTTCAACATAATGACGTAACTTTATAAATATTTATAATAAATTATTAACTTATTTTGTTATTGGCTTAGCGTTCAAAGAATTTTATAGAAGATATAGTATAACTTTGTAAAAAAAGTTTATTATTAACAAACTGTTATCATAACAATTAAACTTCTGTGAGACCATGCTCAACAGCCAAAATTAGCAAAAAAATCTTTCACCGATCCCTCAAACACTTGATAAAATTGTAAAATTGATACCTAGGCGGTGTTAAGTGACAATGCAAACCTTCCAAATAATAATAGACTTATAAGACGAAACATTTTCCCAACTAATTTTGCTAATCATTATATTGTTTCGGCATCGCGTAATAAAGCCAATGAGGAAATGAAAAAAAACAGCAAGGTCTTATTAATTTTGATAATTTTTCTTTTTAGAAATCAAATAGATATTTTGATTTATTTCCTTTGTGCTCGAATACAGTATTTTAAATTATTATTTTTTATTTCTATTCCATGCTGATAACACTAACCAATATTATATAATAATGCTAGTAATTATTTCTCTTTAACATAACTGAATTTATTCGGTTTCATTTGAAACATTTCAAAATATTCAAAATATTCAGTTTATTAGAATTAATTCCATCTAGAGAAAATGCAGCATAGTGATGAATTTAAAATTTTAATTATGTAATTGATACATAAAAATTTATTTTTTCCATAATTAATTTGTAATTTTAGAGTTTGCTTTATCAGTTATATTATACCATGTTCATAATTCATCCTTTAAACTTTGAACACAACTTTCATTTTCCTCAAGATGCTCCATTAACTTTAATAATTTCAAATTATCTTTAATAAACAGTGTAGATCATAATTTTGCAACAATACGAAATGACGAAAGGTAGTAGATAGATCGGCAAATCAAGTACATTAATATAACCCATGTTTGCTACATTAAGTCTACAAATAAGTTTTAATAAAAATTGTAACAATCTCTAGTTTTAAACTCAAACTCATGTAATCTAATTTAGAAGGGAGAATTTGTCCTAGAAAGTTTCAAGATAAAATATAATTAATAAAATGAAAAATTCAAGAAAAAAACTAAATTCTAAAATTAATTCCCGAACGAAATTGAAATATAATTATTTAAAGAAAAATAATGAACCAATTAAAATATTAATTCCCCTAAAACAAATAATTTTAAATAAAAAATAAAAACCACTCAAAATAATAATTACCATTTATGACCCCATATAACCCCTAAAATAGTAAGTTAACCAATAAACCACCACTAGTTTAACGTCATTGTGTGATTCAAAGAATTGAATTATAACAAAAAATTTTTGATAAAATTTACAAATCTGATAAAATACCCGAGTATAAACTCCCAGTGTAACCATCAAAAAAGCTCAGGCACGTGATTCATGTGATTTGGCTGTGGCTAAGTGTGGCTTGGCTATGGAAATTGCAGTTATTGCTAAATTACTTAACCCTAAGGTCAATACTAACTCCAAAGATAAAAGTTTCAGCATAAACTAACCTTCTTACCTAACACTAAGATACTCTAACGTCACCTTAAAGGATAAGTATTTCCGCCTAAAACAACTTTCCTTACCTAACCCTAACCCTAAGATACTTAATTTCAATGTTATCTTCAAAAATAAGTATTACAGCCTAAACTAACTTTTCTTACCCTAAGGTACTTCACTTCAAAGATGATTGCTTGAGAATATAATGAAATTTTATAGATATTAATTCATAAGAGTAAAACAAATTCTTTTAAATTAGAGTAAAAATTTTATTAAAATAGAATGTAATATTAATTTAACAATAAAATTTATTCAATTTCAATTTATTAAAATAGTATATTAATTTAAAATAAATTATTGTAAATGATGAGTGCTATCAGTATGCCCCTTCCATGTTAATGGCATGGTTCACTTATTTTGATAATATTCAATGTCTGCACTTACTAATTTATTAATAGGATTATATGACTTTCTTACTACTTTATATTACAGACTAGTTTTTGCTCTTCTAGAAGAGAAGGTTTCATTAATTAGGCTGTCAAAATAACAGTTGCAAAGTAGTTTGTTGAGCTGGTATTATTGCTTACTTGGTGATTTACAAGATATTAATCTTATTAGGTTTATTTCTACAGGTTTCATATTTACTGCAAGTTTTGTTTTATAAGATTTTAACTATTGTAAAGAAATAAACCAACTTTTTATTTTTAAAAAAATTGTATTCTTGGTATTTGGTAATGTAGATATGAAAAGAAAGCTTAAAAGCTTAAATATTAAAATAGATCGGTTGCCACAAACTGCACCATACGTAACAAAATCACACGCTCGAAATCACATGCCCGTGCTTTTTTTTGATGGTGTTAGTGATTGGTAGCTTGTGTTAGTTAAAAATATGATTACATCATGTTAATCAGATTTTAATGATTTTCCCATGAGAGAAATTATCTTTAAAATCACTTTTTTTTCTCATTAGGATTTTTAGTTTTTGAAAATTTTTTTTCCTTTTAATTTTTAAATACTTTTTTTTTAATACTGAAGATTTTTTTTTTTTTTTTTTTTTTTAAAACTGNCTTCAAATGACTCAAATGACTGGTCACGTGTCATTTGGTTCATTTCAACTTTAAATGACAAATGACCTAGTCATTTAAAAATTACATCATAATTCTGGCCAGAAATATTCATACAATTACACTATTTCATGGATAAAATTTCACGTGATATTATAAGTTCATAATTCTGGCCGGCATCATTAACTTGGCCCGAATTATAACGCATGACCCAAATGACAAATGACCCAAATGACCAGGTCATTCGAAGGTCATTCGGGGGTCATCTCAAAATGGGCAAATGACCTAGTCATTTGCCATCACGGAATCCTAATCCTAATCCTAATCCTACGATTAGATATTTCCATTAAATTTATTGTATTATTCTTTTTTTCTTCTTTTTTTGCAAATTTATTCATTTATTGTTATTTTTTTTTTATTTTGTAAATAAAATTTCATTTATTTTTTGTTTGAAGCCAACCACGTATAAAACTTTTAAATTCGATAAATCATGTATTATTAGTCTTTGTGCAATATTAAAGGATTAAAGAAACACAAGAATCTAAAAAAAAAAATGACACCTCGCTTTTTTGAAAATACAAAAAATTTTTTAGCTTATTGCGAAGTATCTAAAAAAGCTAAAAAAGCTTGACTTATTTAATTTTTTTTTTTTTTTTTTTTTTTTATAAAACTGATGTGTAATCTAATAATCACCAAACATGTTTTACTATTAAAGAAAAATTTTCCATATTCCCTTTACTTCTTTACCTTTTTATACATTACTCAGTTCATATAAAATATCACACAACTCGACACTGAGTTTTTATGACTCACGTAAACTTATCCTTTTTTTAGTTGTCTAATACTATACAAAAATGTCGTCCCATCACTTCCATAGTTCATTTCTTATAACAACAATCACATCAGTGTTATCCAAATTGGAGACAACATCAATATAAGAGTTGAAAAGGAGAATGATGTTGTAGCAATAATATATTTCAAGGTGATAAATTCATATGCCTCTGGGAATTACTGTAAGAAATGTAACAAATAACACAATTATAAGACCTTCAATCACGTGGGTTTCAAGTTACATGATTTACCATAACTAACATATTATATCCATCAATAATCATAAACAGCAAGCCATAAGTGGGAACAATGATTTTTTTATTATACTACTGATAGTAAGGACAGTAAAAGTTATGTTGATGATAATGAGAATGGTAGTATCAATGTATAACTAGGGAAGACGATTAATGTCAATTGATTTCAGCCATTTGAAAGAACTTGTGGACGGTGGTAGTGACAATAATGAGGATGATGGAGACAGTGAGTGGGGAGAATTAATCCAAAATAGTAGCAATGAAATTGATAGGATTATTATGCAAGGAAATAGGATATTGAGAATAGGAGATTGGGTTATATGATCAAGTAGGCCCAATACTCAAAGGGGATCTATCCTATTACACACAAATTATGGAGATTTTCAAATAACATTACTTGAGAATACTTACAGGTTTGATGGATTTTTCACGAGTGGAGATGAGTAAGGTGATTATGAGTAGTACATTAATTAGGTTAAATTTGTTGTCGTAGTTTCAACATATCACACTAATATATAATTTTCTTTATTACATGTGCCAATTTATTAGTGCGAATCTAACAAATAATGTCAAAGGTTGCAGTTAATTATTGTACAAATAGTAATAATCATCTTAATAATATACCTTAATATACCTTATTGATTTTAGACAAATCCATGAGTCAGAAATAATACTTTTAAAATATACAGAAGCTTCTGGTTGTACCAGATTATTAATTCAGATAATTTTAATATATTTTTAACACAATCTATTATTAATGATATCCCAGTGATAATTGAGACATTTTGAACTCTTTCTGCTGATCTTTCATAACAAAATTTTTACGGAAGTTAAATATTACAAAATAATAACTGATAAAATATTTCTATTAAATAATACACAAATATGTCTAAAAACATAAGTTCAACACAGGAAGAGGCTATCAACAAATTCGTAGAGAAGCTTTATAAAGAGTATATAGGTATAGAAGAAAAGTATTTGCATATATTTTGAAATACTATTACAAATGAAGACTTTTGGGCAGTAGCTAATAATTATGAGTCTTTACCTAGAGGAATACTGTATATTCAGGTGGTATGCGTCTGCGCCAGTCATTATATATAGGAACTTTTTAATATTATGGGGTGGTCAAACATTAGGAAAAAAATTGTCAAAGTTCTTTGAACAATATTCTTTTTCGTCCAGTGAGCGCAGCAAAGACTCAGGATCACGTGAGAGAAAAGATAGCAAAATTGGAACATGAGATAACCAACAAAGAATGAATAGTAATAGAGAATAAAGGAACAATTACAAAAATTAGAAAATCATATTCAGGAATTAGAAATTGATGTAACGGTAAAGAACGAATAAAATTAGAAAAAGAGGAAGAAGTTAAGATCCTCTCCAAAAAAATTAAAGCACTAGAGCAGAAAAAGGATCATGACATGAGTTCAACGAACAAAAAAATCAAAGATAACCCAGGTCAAAAAATCTTTCATGTAAGGGGCGTAAAAATCGGGAAGTTTGGATAAAAAAAATAATTTAAAGGGAAAGATCACCGAAATTCCAGTTTAAACAACAGCCGATAAAGACTTTGTGGAAAATCATTTTACTAAAACATCACGTGAGATCACGATTTACGATTTTCCTTGGTACTAGAAGGACAAAAATGATGAAGGAAGTCGTTTATGTGGAAAAACTAACAATCAAACGAAATTACAAATACAAAATGATCAAGGCTAACCTTTGCTTTACCAAACATTATGAAGACATATTCAAGCGAGGAGGATCAAATATAATAACTGTCAAAAATGATCGTAAGTATTTTTTCCGAATGTTTGATTCAAGGTTGACACCTCGTGAAACAAATAAGAGAAATTGTTGGCAAGCAGTGAAAAAGTCAACTAAGATACGAGAGTAAATGATAGAGAAATTATTGTAGAAATACGGTGGTCATTTCGGAAAAGTAATTAGGATAAACAAAATTAAATACATTCTTATTTACTTCAACAACGAGAATGAAATGATGAATGCAATTTATAAGTCAGACAATGGAAAAGTCAAGATGAGTTTATCATGAATGACGGCAGGATTCTCAAGACAAAGTAAAGGAATAATATCGTTGTGTATAATCCTACGAAAGATAAGCAATATTATAAAGCAATGGATAGTCTAGCGCATCTGATGGGTCCGGATAATTATGTAGTTAAAAATTTTAATAATTGAATGAAAATTTAGTGATAGAATTAACGAGATTAATAGCAAACAAGTAGTATAAACAGGTGAAGATAAGATTAATGAATTAAAAAATACAGATATTTTAAATGGTAACAAGAAAAGGATTGTGCAAATACAAGGTGCAAGAGATGGTAGTGATAATGAGTAAGTATGTTAATGGGGTACAATGCTATGCTATAAAAAACATTCTCAAAATTAGTTTAGGTATTATAGTTTATATTCAAATTTGTATGATATTTTTTTTCGTTTTTCTTTCATATTTTAGATAGACCCCTTATTGATCTTTTGCGTCTATTTTATAATCATTTATGATGTATAAATTTTTATAATAATAATAAAGGGTTACAAAAAAGAAAGAAAAAAAATTATTAAATAGTAACCAAAATCTCAGATTATGAGATATAATCCACAATCTTTAACATTGATCGATACTCTAGAGGTTTTCCATATTTTACAGTACATTAATAAATTAAAATACAACTTCAATCTTTTAAAATAAATAAATTTTACAGATCTTTATTTATTCATATTATAAATAATTATTATATATAAAAATATATGGACTAAAATGTATTCTTTAACTATAATATTATGTAATTTAAATTCATTTACTTCGTTTCTTAAAGTAAAAAAAATTCATTATCTACTGTATTATTATTATTAGTAATAGCCAAATATTTAACCCTTTCCTTCTTTATAATATATTACTTTATACAAAATAAGATATTCTCACTTACACTCCCCACAACATCTCTAATTAATAATTTTTTAATAAAAGTATTTTGTGAATTTTTTAAAAATATTTCTAGAATTCCAGATCGCTTATCCTAAATGAAAGGAATAAACATAAATATTCTAATTTAGAAGGAAGAACCTGTCCTAAATTCTGTAATACAGTTGAACTTAATTTCCTATAATCAGTATCACTATAAATATTTGCTTCAATAGTAAGATAATTAATATTATTTTGATGATTTTCAATGAATAAATAAATATTATTATCATCAGGTATTCCCGAATCAAAATATCTAATATTTTTACAATATTTTGTAATGAATTCAAATAATTTTGTATTGGTTCATTACTATATTCATTAAACATCAAATCCAAAATTTTCTAGGCAATCACTAAATTTCTGTAATAGCAATTGTAATTATTCAAAATGTAATATTTCATCAATAAACAAAGATCTTAATTTAAAAGGTTTATTAATCTTAATAATTTGTTGAATAAAATCAGAATTTAAAGAATAACAATAAAGAATATGAATAGATTCTAAAAATTCAATTGATCAAAAACTTCTTGTAAAATACTAATTATATTTTTAAAATCAATGCAATATAATTTAATTGTATTTAAAGTATTTGAACAATTAGAATTTTTTAATGATAAAAATGGATTATATAAAATAATACTACACAGTGAAATTCGATAAACCGGATCTATCGATTCCACTAAAATATCCGGTTTATCGGGATATCCGGTATAGCGAAAAAATTTCGATATATTGAAATTTATTATACTGAATTTTTTAAAAATAATTCATGCTAATAAAATTAATATACACTATATTTTAATTTTTCATCTTAGTTTTAAGTCATAAGAGGTCGTGAAAATGAATATAAAATATTTTTAATTGAATATATAAGTAATATATAACTTCGGCCGGAATTAAGATTTTCATAATTCTGGCCAAAATTAAGATTTACCTACTTAAATTTTATTGGTTGATTATCACGTGATCAGGTTTGTCGAATCATTTTTACTATAGCTGGTTAGAAAATTGATCCGTTTTATCGAATATCGAGCTTTTACTAGTAAACTACGGTATATCGAAACGATTTTAATATACGTGATTTTGTTCCAGCAAAAAAATCCGGTTTAGGCCCAAATCCGGTTTATCGACGATCCGGTTTATCGAATTTCACTGTGTAATTATTTTACAAAATTCAAACCTTACATATAATATTAGAAATTTAACATCATAACGTACAGTATAGGCAGTATAACTTCAAAAGAATGTAAATTTCCTTCATTTTCAATAAACATTTCAAGTAAGGACCCATAAATTAAGTTTACTAGCTCTTGGTTTTTACCCACTACGGTATCAACCCACGTTTGAACAGAACTTAAAATTTTATCTATATTTAAGTATTTAATAAAACTAGGATAATTAAATAATAATGTATTTGAAGATATTAAATTATAATTAACTCCATATTCATATAATTTTTTTTTGACATCTTCATTTAATTTTACTTAAGTAAATTTAAAAAAAGTGGTAATTTGTGGGATATATCTTTGATAATAGATTTTTCTTTGGAAACGGATCTTCCCATAATAATGGGAATGGCTAAATAACAACATAATCTATTAATTAAAATGCATGAATGCAATGTTGAAAAATCTTTTCTTAAATATTGTATAATTTCAATTTGTTAATTCTGGTAAATCTCCTGAAAATATTTTCGAGCATGCCATGTTATTCAAAGAAAAGTGAAGGGAGGTTGCTTTCGTTTCAAAATAATTAATATATTTATCAGTTGTCAGAGTTGTACAAATTATTTAGTGTTTCCATAAAAAGACAACAAGAGAACCAAAAATTAATGCTGCGTCAATATTAATAAGTTGCGTAGTCATTATGACCCACAAGTCAATTCTAAATCATTCCTTTTTAAATAATTCGGTTAATTTCATCCACCTGATCATCACACGTTGATTTTTATAATTTTGTTTAAACGCATGTTTTTACGCTTAAAGTATGGTTTTAAGCAATTATTTTTCATTTAAACGCTTATAATTTACAAATTTGAGATTTCTATTTAACAATAAATTTTTTTTTCTATTTTCTATTTCTATAAATTCTTTTTCGTAACACAAGATTTAAATGTGGAAATCTATAAAATTTAAATGTGAAAATAAAAGTTTAAAATCACGCTTTAAGCACTTAAACGAGCATTTAATAGAGTTGATGTGACATACCTCATCGACAAAAGATCCAACCAATAGACTTTCATTGCAGATATCTACTGTTTTCACGGTGGATACTTGCTAAATTGCAGCAAATAACCACTAAATTTTTTGTAGTAGACAGCAGCCGATTTGTATGCAAGGCAAGCCGTACCCGCACTGAAGTTGCAGCAAGTATCTGCTGAGATTACATCAGGTAGCTGCTAGATTTTGGCAGGTAACAGTAAGTTCCTAATGAACTTGTTTTTTCTGATTTAAAAATTTTTTCTTGGTTTTACAATTTATAGTAATCTATCAAATTATTAGATTCAAGCCAAGTTAGTTTGACTGCCCATCACTATTAATCTTGTATTCTAGTTTTTTACTGCGGAATACATTTTATAATAAGCCTAAAAATCTATAAAATTTGTCTTCATATGCTACATTTTTTTATTGAAGATTTGCTTCATATATATCATTATTAGTCGTGTTTATTAGGCTATGACAATGAAATTGACATTTATGGCTAAAAATTGAAAATCAAAAGAAATTAACTTTTTCTTGAAATTTTCAGTTTTGTAATATTCATAAACACTTATTTATTGAACTTGCTGTAGCAACTGATTTGTTTTATATAAAATTACTATCACTCTATCAGAGTTGCTTTTTTTTGAAATTTTAGATAAATTTTTATTAGTTAATTCTTTTTTAATAATTTCACAAAGACCTTTTATAATAGAAAGGTTTGTGCTGTTACGAAATCACAATAACTGGTTGATCGATTTGCCCTTAGTAATTAATCACCAGTGAAATGATTCATTCATTGAAAACATCAAAAGATTAGTCGCTAAGGAGGGTACAATGTATTAAAAAAGGAAAAGTGAATTATTAAACAATGAAAAAATGTATTAAGCATGACTAAATGATGATGAACATCCAAAAAAGAAAACCAAATTTTGTTTTTAACTCTTAACATTAAATTTAATGTCAAATCCCACCCACCACATCACATTTTTCATAAAAATTAGGTAATTTATTAATTTATTTTTTTATTACATGATCATATTATAATTGAACAAAATATTAATTGTTTGATCATGGTAAAACAATTAATTAGTTTAAATCGTTAAAATATTCGTGTTTATTATAAATATCGATCTAGATGAATATATACTAATCATCATATATTATAATAAAAATAACATTTGAACAATTATTTGATTGTTTTATCATGATTTAATTATCATAATAAAAAATAGACTTAGATAATGATTTAATCACTACATAGTACACAGTGAAATTCGATATAACGGAACCCCAATAAACCGGAACTGGTCTTATACCGGAACTTTTTTCCGGAACCAAATCACATATATTAAAATAAGTTTGATATAACGGAATTTATTAGTAAAATCTTGATAATAGCTATAAC
>QZLH01001931.1:0-19847 GCA_003833135.1 Oehlia diaphana
TTTTTTATTTTTTTTTTTTTTTTTTTTTTTTTTTATTTTTTTTTTTTTTTTTTTTTAACTATTAAAAAAAAAAAACAAACACCAAAAATCGTATTATTAAAAAATTTTTTATATATAAAGACTCATTTAACCCTTTGCTCTCAAAAAATATTTTTTTATAAAAAAAAAATTTTTTTTTTTTTCGTTATATATTATTATTTATATTTTTTTTTTTTTTTTTTTTTTTTTTTTTTTTTTTTTTTAAAAAAAAAAATTTTTTTTTAAGTTTTTTTTTTTTTTTTTTTTTTAGATTGGTTTAGGGCGTAAAAAAAAAAAATAAATAAATAAAATAAAATAATTTTTTTTTTTTTTGACATTATTATTAAATTATTTACTTGATCTTCGACTTACTCTTTTGTTTTTCACATATTTGATTTACATATTTATTATATATCCAGTTATAATGTTATAATTATAATTTTAAAGAATATAAATTTTTTTTATTTAAATTAATTAATTTGATAAAAATGTAATTATATGGAAAAAAAAAATAGAAAATAATAATAAAATTAACGCATGTAATTTTGATTCAATAATTTAACACATTTGTAGGTACAAATTCCAAAATATGTAAAGGAATTTTATTTATTATGAATCTCTGAAATTAAATTGAGGTGGTGGCAGGTTATCTAATATTTTATCTATTTCTGTCATGAATTCAGGTGTTAACTTTGGTAACAATGCAACAGCTCGAAGGTTTTCTTCCATTTGTTCAGGTTTGGATGCACCGGTAATTACCGTATTGACTCTTGGATGTTTCATACACCTTTTTTTTTTTAAAAAAAAAAATGAGGAAATTTAATCAGTCACATGATCATCATCTTTATTAAATTAATCTAAGATTTAAAATTTGATAATCTACCAAGCAAGTGCCAATTGGGCTGGTGTAGCACCTATTTTAGCAGCGATCGGCTATATCCAAAAATCATTAGTATGGATGTGAAACAAATTTTTTAGTATATATATATACTTATATTTACCTTCAATTTCTTCACTTTTTCAATTTTTGTTTTTCCTTCTTCACTTAATAAACCTTCTCTTAAACGTCTCATAACAGCATTATCTGTTAATGCCATTCGAGAATCTTCTGCAATACGTTCATTATGCTTTCCTGTCAATACTCCACTAGCAAGAGGTGACCAAACAGCGGCACCCATTTTAAATTCATTAAACAAATATTCATATTCTGATTCAAACCGTTCACGATGAAACATGTTGTATTGAACCTAAATAGAATAATAAAGCTAAGATAAATATATATATAAAAATATATTTATTTATTTAAATATTCCAACTTACTTGTTCAGCCTATTAAAAAATATTTTTATAAAAAAAATAAGATTAATAAACGAGATATTTAAGAGATATTATATTTTTTAATATCAAAGTTTGAAGTAAAAAAAAATTACCAAAGGAGGGATGAGATTCAATTTATGAGCTATACCATGAGCTTCCATGATTTGTTGAGCCGACCATTCTGAAGTTCCCCAATAGAAAGCTTTTCCCTTGTCAATTACAAAATTGAAAGCACGAACTATTTCATGCATTGGCTTTAGAAATTAATTTACAATAAATTAATAAATTAATATGTAACTAACTTAATGACTTATAATATCAGACTTATAATAATACTTACAGTATCAGGATCTGGTCTATGAGCGTAAACCAAATCAACATATTCTAATCCCAATCTTTTTAATGATGCATCCAAACCTTCAATTACATGTTTTCTTGATAAACCTCTATCATTTGGCCCCTTACCTCCCCAAAAAATTTTTGTGGAAATCACGAAATCCGAACGTTTCCATTGTAATTTTTTAATTGCGTTACCCATATCTATTTCGGATTTTCCACCTGCATATACTTCAGCGGTATCGAAATAATTGATGCCATTATCAAAAGCAATCTGCATGATTTTAAGAGTCATTTCTTCATTGAATGAATAAAGAAATGGATAAATTTGGTTGGAATACAGGTTAAATTTAATGAATATACATATTTCAGTATATACATACATAAAAAAAAAAAAAAATTAATTCAGTTTGAATTTAATGTAATATACATATAAAAAAAAAATTTTAAAGTTTAGATCGAATTCAATTCATCAAACAATCATTTGACATAATATATATTTATTAAAACTTTTATTTCACCTGGTGAAACTTGTTGACCGAAAGTGACCCATCCTCCCAGAGAAAGAACCGAGACTTTGAGCCCGCTATGACCAAGATATCGATAATCCATGTTATCAATTACTTTATTTCCTTTAATATATTCCCACTCCAGTTTGAATTATTTTTTGTTTTCTTTTTTTTTTTTTATTAAATAAAATAAATTAAAAATAATATTTTAAAGGAGTAATCGAGTAACCTAACCAAATAACTTTTTATATTGAACTTATATTTATATATAGTACTCGTTGCTTTAAACCTTCTAAGAAAGAATTATATAATATTTTTTTTTTTAATAAAAACAATATGGGATAAAATAGAGATGTTTATTTGATCTGTAAATATGGAAATGTGGTCAATTTTCGTTTATTTATATACTCCATTTTTTTTATTTCGCTAGTATAAACAGTAAAAATTAATACACGAGCTTTAAAAAAAAAAAAAAAAAAGATGTAATACCGATAAGTTTATCAACTTCTGTATTTAATACAAATACAACCCGAAAAAGTATTAAGATTGCTGAGATTGATAAATAATTTTCCGCCAAAAGTATAAAATTTGATATTGGGAAAAACGTTTTACCATGGTTGAAACCGAAATAAGTTTGGAGAACAGTTCTAGAACTAAGAATCACAGTCTATTAAAGTTTTTCTGATAACGTATAACTTGTTACAAAGCATAAAATTTATCCAATTTATTTAGCCTAAATGATTAACCGTATTACATAATTACATAAAGGATGAAAATTTTCCTATTTTGTTAATATAAAGAGAAATTTCTTTTGATTGATTAAAAAACGGTTATTTGATTGATTAATCAATAATATGATAAAATGTACTGGTAATTTATTAACTTTTTAGTTTTATTTTAACGAAATATTTTAACGAATTCGGTTTAAATTTTTTTTTTTAAAAAAATTTTGAATTCAATCTTTCCCAATGATGGAATTTGATTTATCATACATTTTTTATCATTTTTATCATTTTTATCATTTTTTCTCATCGGAAAATTCAAAAATAATCAATTATTCATCAAACCCCCAAAAAAAGAAATTGTTGACAAAATTTATAAATGTTTACAAATCAAAATTTCACCATTAATTTTTAATTTTAAACTGTAAAAAAAAATGTTAAAAAATTTAAGTAAATAAATTATTAATATAAATAATAGTAAAATTATTAAAAATTATTAATCTTTTATTTATACTTGGAGTTGGAGAAATAAAATTGAAATTTGTAAATTTGTAACAAATAAAGTAATTTACAAAGAATACAATAATTAGTAATTGTAAAAAAAAAAAAAAATGTTTTTAATTTTTTAATATCAATACAAAAGATAATAGGTAAAGAAAATTTAAATATAATAAATAATGAATAATGATAATTAAATAATTATTTTTTTGTGTTTTAAAAGTTATTTGTAATGCTTTATTATAAAATAAGTCACAACTTCAGCTATACATATTCTTTTTTTTATTTTATTTTATTTAATGGCAAATATTATACCTTTCTAATTTTATTAAATGATAAAATTGTAAAACAGATTTGTATATAAATAGAATCTATAAACAATTAACTTTTATAATAAAGATTGCTATATTTTATTTTTATTTTATTTTTTTTTTCTAAGGTGATGCAATTTGTGAGTTTATTAATATAATTATATGTAAAAATACAGAAGATTTTACTAAACAATAATTTTATTATTAATATAAGACTAATTTTAATTCAAAGTAATTATAATTATATAATTTTGCCTAAATTTTCAAAAAAAAATGTAAATTATAAATAAAATATAAAAAATAATTAAAATAAAATTATTTATTTATTAATTATTATATAAAAAAATGGAATTAGTTAAAATTTAAATTTAAATTATAATTTAATTATTAGAAATTAAAATTTTATATATTTTTTAATTGATTAAATAATAATAAATAATATATCATATAAATATAAAGTGTATTTAAATATTTTTTTAATAAGTAAACTTAATTTATTTATTAACAATTTAAATTTAAATACTAAATTAATTATTAAAATTTGAATTAAATTATATATAGTATTAATAGTAATGTAGAATTTAAAAATATATATAGTAAAGTAAAATATTAATTTTTAAAATATATATAAAAATAATATTTTTATAAATTAAAATAAAATTTTATTAATTATATTATTAAAGAAAGTATTTTTTTAAAAAAAAATTTATATAAAAATTATTTTTAATTAAAACAAACTTTAAATAATATTTATAAATTATACTTTTAGTAAAAAATTAAAATTATACAATCTTTTTAGTATTTAATAATCCAATTTTAATAAACTTTTTTTTATTTTATAGCTACTATTTATTAATAATAGTAAATTAGCAATTATTGCTAATATTATATTATTTTTTAATTTTAGTTAGAATTAAATAACTGATATAAAAATTTCCTTTTTTTTGAAATCTTATATAATGTATTTTTCATTTTAATAAAAAATAAAATTGCTTTTTTTAGATTGTATAATATTATTTAAATATCCAAAAAAGGAAAATTTAAGTGGAGTTATAAAATTTATCTGAAATTATGAAATGTAATAAATAAGAATAACAAATAGAATTTTTTATATTAAAAAAATTATGAGTTTTTAAAATATATATTAAACTGAAAATAAAACAAAAAAAAAATATAATATAATATAATAAATTATAATTATATAATACTAGTAAAGTTACTTCTTGTAATTTATAATAATTTTATAATTTAAAATTATATTCTGCAAATTTAGAATTTTTTTTTTTTATTTTAAAAAACCTATTTATATTATTTATTATATAGTTTAATTTTTTAATAATATTATATATAATATTAACTAAAAATTGGAAACTAATATATTAAAAAATTAATAAATTACAATATACAATCAAACTTTGATATAATGAACTCTTAATATAGTGAATTTTTTAGACAATTATAATAAATTTTCCTTTGCTATAATGAATTAACCAATCAAATTTCTTAAAATTTTCATTATAACCTTATAGTGAAGTTGAAGACTAGATCCTAGGATTTGTTATAACAAGAGTTGACTATACATATTACCCAAATTATTTTGAACTGCTGTAATTATAAGTAAAATCCCAAATTTAATTATAGCATCCCAAATTATTTTGGCACTTTCATTATATAGTAAATTACATATAAATTGAATGAATTACAGCATTTCAAATTATAATTATAGTATTCTAAAATAATTTGGACAGCATGTATAAATTACAAAATCTTATAAATTTATATTTTTAAATTTTTTTTTATTAATATATAATTTATATAAATTATAAAAATTATTAATAAACTATTATAATATTTTAATTTTATAATATTAATATTTTAATTATTATATATATTAATTATTATTTATAATTAATAAATTAAAAAATGAAAAGTTTTTATTAATTAATTATTATTAATTAATTTAAATTGTTTATTATTACTATTTTCATTAATATTATCATCATTTTCTTCCATAATAGTATTTTCATTATTAATTATAAAATTATCAATTATAAATTCTTGATGAATACTACTTCCTCTTCTATGTCTAATAGTAGTAATATTATTGATTGGTGTATATATTTCTTTATTATCATTTATAATTTCATCTTGTTCAACTTCTTTAATTACTTTTTTTGCACTAATCCAAACATATATTATTACACCAATACCAATACTAATTCCAACAACCATTAAACCTACTTTTAATAATTCTGAAGTTTCTTTAAAAGTATATTGTATAGAAAAAGATGATAATTTACTACCTATCCAAACATGTATCATTAATTTAAATAAAGATAAAGCAGTTGCTCCAATAAATGTTTGTAATGATAAATGTGTAGCTGATAATAATGTATTTAATACATTATAAGGATAAGGTGCTAATCTTATTAAAAATAATAACTAATAATCAATTAAAAGAAAAAACAATTATTATATAATAATATTATTTTTTATTTAATAATTAATAATAAAAAATCAAAAACATACCTTAAATCCTTTTTTTTCAACTGCTTTAATAATAGCATTCATAGATTTATGTTTACGCAATACTTTTCCAACATATTTTTTAAACCATTTTCTACTTAAATAAAATACTGTTATAGCACCTGTAAGTGCTGCTATATATGATATAAGAAATCCTATACCAAATCCAAATATAAACCCTGATAGAGTAATTAATGTACTATATCCAATTACTAAGGGAAATGTTGTTAAAAATATCATCAAATAAAATATTATTACACCAAAAATACCCATTAACTTAACTGTATGAGCAAATTTATCTAATATTAGAAAAATTTCTTTATGATAAATCAAGAATATACTTAAAGTAATCAAAGATAATATAGCCCAAACAATAAATGGAGTCCATGGTTGTAACTTTTTTAATAATATAAATTTATTATCATTATTGTTAGTGATATTTTTATCATGTGAGATTATGCTATTTAGCGATGATGATGATGTTTTTTTATGAAGGAGAGGTAGGCTAATTATGTTGTCTGTTGTGGGAGACTGAACCTTGTCGGATACAATTGTAGAAGTTATTACTTTATTTGATATCGATATATCTAATTCTGGTATTTTCATTGTTAAATTGCGAAAAAAAGTATTAAATCTACAATATTATTGTGTATAAAGAAAGAAAATCACCTTCTTTATTATAAATGAGGGAATGATAGTTAGATAGTATTTAAATAAAATTTTTTTACCAAAGTATTTCTGATCTGAAGTGAAAATGATTTTTACATTCGTTGTAATTTATAGATTGCACGCATAAAGCATAAAATATTACAGATTACATAATATTACATTAATAATGAGTAACGCAAGTATACGTAATTACCTCAGATATTACGAACGAATGAGTGCGCCAAACCACTAATCAATACATAACAATGAGTTATAATCCATTACAGGTAATTTAGATAGTTATAACAAGTAAATTTCGGTTATTTCTTCAGAAATTTCATTTTTTTTTTTCGTTAAAAAAAAAAAAAATAAATAAAAGTATTACTTATGGTGCGGCATCTAATTAAATAATATGCATATAGTGCATATATTACTAATCAGTTAAAAAGGGATCCTTGTTAAATATAAAAAATATTTGCATTAGTGGCACAAATTTTTTTTATGTATCAAGGATAATTTTATTACATTTATGGTAAAACTACCGTAAAAGTAAATCTCGGACGTAAGATATGCCCACCCATAAAAAGAATTCTGGAAAAAACTCCGATAAATGATGTTTTTATTCCGAAGAAACTCCGACATGTGATCATTTTTCTGAAAATTTTTATTAGGGCCATAATGACTTTTTGGACTACAGTACAGTCATAACTCGATATAACGATTCAGAATCTGATTTTGGTCATAACGAACTTTTTTATTTTAAAAACCAAAACCGGTTATAATTAATTTTGTCATTAAATAACGACTTTGTTTCGCGATATCACATATACAGTACATAACGAAGTTTAGTTATAAACCAGTATTTCTTCTTTCGCGATAAACCGATACCATCCTAACTCCAGCCAACTCAGTCTCTTCCGGCAGCATATAACATATTTTAACGATATAATATAACTTTATAATGTATATTTTGGATATACCGAATTTTATAACGGCCTGAACGGAAGAAGTGTTCATTATATCGAACTATTGGAATTCAAAAAGGAAATTTCAACAATGCATTTGATTATTAATTATTGTTGTAATTTCCTTTTCTGAATTTCGACGGCCGACAGTACTCAGACGTTGCAGTTCTATATATGAGAACCATTAGCCTCAAGTGGGCATATCCTGTATTTGACTACCTCAGTTATAAATCCAATACTTCATTCTATAAATAATATCGTGATATCGTCCATCCAATAGTTTATAAACAATTAGTTTTTTTTTGCACGTATAAATTCGTACAGTAACCAAAAAATATTAGAAGCATTTTATTTCGCGCTAAAATAATATGACAGATTCTGGTCAAATAAAATTTTGGAATTACAAATCGTCGCTATTCGCATATATACATTTAAAAAATCACGCGTTTCGAACAGCAAAGCAATCATGTGACTTTCAGAAAAGCAGAAAGCTATCCCCTGAAGTAGTAACAATATATATAATTTCCGTTTGAACCCTCGCATAAATTCTGATTTATTCTTATCCATGAAACACCTTTCTTTTCGCAATTTTCCCGATTTTCACTGACACGAAAGTCGATTTCCACGATGGGGTTTAGCCATTTTTCCCCTTTATTCCAAACCATATAAATGTATTTACTACCCGCACCTTCGTTCAAGTCATGGCCATCCCAGAATTCCCAACCGACTGGTTTTTCCGTTTGTTTAACAGAGAAAGCAAGAAAACCTAAGGAAGTTACCGCGTCTTTATGATTTTCGGAGGTGATTCTTTCACGTTTACGTCCGATATAAATGTATTTTCCACCGTGACTTTCGTTAAGATCTTGCAGGTGCATTTCATGCCCATAGAAGAAATCAGGGCAACCGCGATCATTAGATGTGTAAACTTTGAAATCAGTAATCCATGTTACCATTTTGTTAACCAGGAAATAATCGATATATTAAGTGTTTTATTGATTAATTAAGCCTCAAATAATCAGAAATATGTTATTTGACATTAATCTACTATTTATGAATCCGTCCTTTCTTTGAGATTTATTCACCATTCACATCTCAGTAACAATAAAATAAACCTTCCAGAATTTCTCAAAACGATAGTAGATTAGAACGATATAGTTTAGCCTTATGACTACTAACAATTGGATAAACTGATATATTTATTACAATGGAACGCAAAGCGTAGCACAAAATAGATTAGGTTATTAGCGATTATACCAGATGTGGGTTATTTTTTCTCAAAAATCAGAGGTGCTTGCTTAGACACCTAGAAAACCGGATGTATTATGCGTTTGAATACTACAAATGAAAGTCGAAGATTGATTATTACAATTGATATACAAATCATCAATTTTAATGCAAGATTCTTTATTATATTAATCGTACTAAAATAAATTACAAAAGTTTTTTATTTCCGATCATTTTACCGTTCCCATTCTCCTTAGTAATCCATCCTAATGGAAAACCAACCGTCATATTCCGTCTAATCCGTCTAGAGTATTTGTTGCAAGCTTTGACCTAAAATTTTAAAACTTATTCAAACTTGGTTACTCATGAAAGTCTTAAAACACCACAGAATAGAACAATACTCCATTTAGATTCTCTTTCTCGTCCTTCCCAAGAACAAATACTTAATTAACACTAATGAAGATTTTTGCCTTCCTGTATTTGGATCACTCCTCCCGGGACATCTTAAGATCATATGCTGCAGAAATCTGTCTGTATTTTTTATAATTTATTGATCGCTATTATAAAATGTAAGTAAGAGATGATGAAAAGGTACTTTGCATGAGATGTATAAATCATCGACTAGCATAGCAAACTCTTTGCAAATTCAGGTTTTGCCGACATCTTTACTTTATGCGTTCTAACTGTTGTTGTTGCGTGGTTACTTTTTACACGGTACGCGAATGGCGCGAATAGTACGCGTGGTATGCGTCTACGCCGTCGCGAATTTCATTTCTATTTATCATACTTATTATCAACTTCCCCAGCGTAAATCGGGATCTTTATTCTATATCTGATATATATATATCACATACGTCTTCGGTTTAAATTCGGGAGTCGGTTTCCAACTTTTTTTCTTCAAACCATGTAATTTGATATTTATTCAAGAGCCTTTTAACTTTCTTGTGTGCCTCTATTTCTGTATTATTGCGGACTGAATCCTAGGTTGGCGAAAACATATTAGGACGCGTAACATATATTATGATATAAGATAATATGAAATAATACATACCTCATGTTTTCCACCCGTTTACCACTGTGAACACACTTTTTTTCTTTCAATATTGTCCCAAAAATTACCTACAGATGATAACTTCGAGCTATGCAGAACTTAAATACTTAAAACAGTCGGGTATCATACGATAGGACAGAACCACCACCACCTCAGGCGGGACGGAATCCTCCTTTGGCCGTGCAATATTGTTTCGATGTTTAAAAAATAAATACCTTTTCTTATGCTGTTCGTTATATGTCTAAGTCTTTTCCTCCAGGTTGAAGATCTGTCATTTTGAGGTTAAAGTTATGAAAAGTATTATCAGTAAATAAAAAAATTTGGAAATCACGTTGCTTTAAATCCAAAAAATCTACGATCACATGATATCAATACACATTGGATGCATTTCATTAAAACATTTTCAGTATTAAATCATTTATTTGTAACATATATCATTAATAAAAAAATATATTGTTAATACATAGATTTGATAAAATACACCAATTGAAAAAGGATTATACTAGATTGCTAAAACTAATGATTTATGAATGTATAATCCAAGTAGTAGTTAGTACCAGAGAGAAAGAAAATATCAAATAATTTTTAATCCTAAAAACTTGCTTAGCCATTCCTGTTGAGATAAGACACTCCCAACCATAGGTAAATTATAAAATCTTTATAATACATTAATACCTGCTTCTTTATAATGTGTAGTAATGAAAAAGAATTAACTTTGTGAAAGAAACAAACAATTAATACTAGTATACTGACTATTTAATCTCAATAACCTAAGGCCAGTCATTTAAAATTAGCTAAATATTAATTATTCAAATTCAGAAGGAAATTGATTCTCTCTCTTACGCTTTAAATATTTGAATTTTTAACACTATCATGTGATTGCATTTGTTTAAAATATAAAAATAAAAATATGCATTCAGTCTTTTAGTAAAAGTCAATTAATTATCCCTTAAACTATAAGCAATTGTGGACAAATTTGCCTGCAATTTTACCAAATTTTGGCTCTCATCTAATTTTATGAAAAATAAAGCAATTTTAATAAAATTTTTTTCCAAAATAATTTAAATTATATATTGTACAGCAATTATTAGTAATTATTAATTATATATTAGAAAATCGGAAATTACCCATTAGCCAAAATTTGTATTTTAAGATAATCACAAAATTTTAAAAAACTTTGCATTTAACTTTGATGATTTATTAACAATTAATTGTAGCTATATAAAAGCTTAATAGAATATGTAGAATTTGGTATAAGAAACAACTTTTGTTAATATGATTTTTTGATGTTTAAAAGTAGAATTTTGACTTTATATAGAAACTTAATGAAAATTTTATTATGCATTTTAATTATATATTCATAAAAATCAATTTTTTTTTTATCTCTATTTTTGTTTATTATAATGCAAAATTTTTATAATAAAAATAAAAAGTCATAATAAATATTCAAATAAAGAAAAAATATGGTAAGAAAGTTTAGATTTTATTATATAAAAATTCTGATACTAATTTTTGCAAGTTAATTTCTCATCCAAATAATGATCAACCCCATATCTAACTCATACAATTTATGGCCAGAATGTAGATCAATTTGGCTGCAAAATCATGTGACAATCTGGCCAAAATTAAAGAATTTTTTATAGCATTATTTATCTTAATTTAGAAATTACAGGTAAATTTGTCCACAAAATGGTTTAAGGGATATTTCAGTTATTTAGTCAAAAAAGATTTACAATGCTTATGCAGTATTTATTGTGTTACTAATAGTATTTTGTATTTAACCTAGAGCTGTTTGTGTAATTTGGTAATTTGTTTAAATGAACTGGATAACACTCTTATAAGAGTATTATCCAGTTGCGCTATATGTTATATAGTTATGAGTAAACTATTATCTAGTTATAAGTAAACTGTTATTTAGTTAATGTTTTCAGTATTCTGTAGTCAGTTTATTGCTTTATTGATATTCACTTGTTTTTATTGCTCTGTAACTTTTTATTGCTTTGTAGTTATTTGCTTGATTTTATTGCTCTATCCTCTTTTTATTACCTTCTAGCTATCCACTTGTTTTTATTGCTCTGCGATCTTTTTGTGGCCAAGATACTAAGCCAACATTGATTGCAAAAAATCATATTATGATCGGTAATGCAGTTAATTTGCAGATTAGATTTTAGCCAGCATTATGTCATAATTTCTGGCCACTCTTTAGGGCAGAATATCCTGGCTTTCTGTGATTGGATTCATACAGTTTTATGGTCATTTAAATGCGGGCATTATGAGCTTTTCAATGATGATAAGACTGCATGAATCAGATACCTAAATGCTGAGTTATTGCATCTCAAAGTTTAGGCAAAAAAATATGAAATAGTGCTAGCCGAAATTAATGGAATTTTATTACACCTTACTGTGTTAATCATGTGTTTCAGTTTCTCATCAGTTTCAAGTACTTTTCCAGCACTTTCAAGTAACTTTCAAATAACTTTTGAGGGTCTGATTTGGTGGTCAGTTGGTTAATTATATTGATCAGCTCATATATTTTTCTTCTTGATTGCCATCTCTTGATTGTTGAATGAGGCACAAATAGAGTTCTGAATGGGTCAGGTCAGGTCAGGTTATATCAGGTTATCTGTTTAACCTGACTTGAACTGAAACCTGAAAATTTTCAGGATTTTTATTAAAATATCAAAAAAAAATGGGGCAAAAATTCTTTTTTGAAATATTGCAATCTATTTTTTTATATTAAAATTGTATAAAAAGGTGAATCACAATACTGCAACTAACTTTTTATATAAAATCAATATAAAAATATGAATTCCAATCCTACGATTCACTTTTTATATATAAAATCAATATAAAAATGTGAATTTTGATATTGCGATTCACTTTTTATATATATAATTAACATAAAAATGTGAATTCTGATATCACAACTCACTTTTTATATATAAAAATCAATATAAAAAGTGAATTATGATACCATAACTCACTTATATAAAATCATAGTTTCAGGTCAAGAGACCATTCAGGTTATATTGATGTTACAACCTGAACTGAAACTGAATTAAAATTGCTAAACCTAACCTAATAAATTCAGGTCAACCTGTTAGATTACTTGAATTTGGTCAACCTGTTCAGAACTCTACTAACGAACTCAAACTTTGGAAGATAGAAATACCCAAAATCTATGATTAGAAGTATTTGCCACATAATTCCTGTTAAAAAATTTTTCTTGAGCTATACATTTGACGAGTTTGGTTAAGAAGAGATCTGGTGTCCATAATAATTTTTAGAATTAAAAACGCATAAATTATTATTTACGTATCATGATTTTGTACCAAACTTTGATTTAAAGTATCCCAGTAGATTAAATTTTTTGCTCATGCAGATATTTCGATAATGCATATCAGGAGAAATACATTAGACCATAAGTGCATATTTTTCTATATGATGGAATTGATATATCCTGAAGTTCAAAAACATTTTTTGAGAATAACTTCTGATATACTCAACCAATTTTCAGGATTTTTTTTTTTATTTGATGAGAATGACAAGATCTATTAAACAAAAAAAACTTTACAGCTACTAGATCACATGATGAAAACTTTTTGGTTCAAACTGAGTTCGAATCAAATTGAATCTGCAGGGCAAAAATCTGATTTATGCAGAATACTATGAGATCACATTTATAAGAGAAATTTCAAAATAAACTATATAACAAGTTTATGATTTATATTTTAATTCTTTGATGGCACAATTTTATGAAAAAAATGGATCTTATATGGAAAAAAAAATTCTGTATAAATTGATCCAGATGATAAAGTTACATGGATTACTTATAAAATTAGAGGTATAGCGAAATGTTTAACATTTCATATGACAAGTGGAGAAGTGTAATCGCTCAAGAAGACGCTATGTTAATTGTAAAAAAAATATAAAAAGTATGTATATCTTGGTCTAATACAGATACTTAATTATGTTAATTTAAACTTAATTATTGCTAGACAAATGTTCATTTGAGGTAAAGACTGACGCCAAGAATGATATTTTTCATATTATTGGAAAATAGTTTAAACTTTTAATGAATGAATATAATATAGATTTGGAACTTATTAAATAAGCGAAGAATATCAGCTGGTTATACAATAAAATTAAAATAATTATGCAGTTTGGTCGAGAGTTTCCAACTTAGTTAGAGATTATGAGATGGAAATTGAATTTGAGATGTTATTTCATATAAATTCAAAAAAAACGAGAAGGTTCACCGAGACTCTTTAAACAAAGATGCAACAGTGTTAGTACGTTCTCAGCAATTATAGCATGCTCTTAGAATATTGCACTTAGCATCTGATTAACCACAGAGCTTTCTAGAAGTATTCAAAAAATGTGCAAAATGGGTATATAACTAAATTAAACTTTACTTTTTCATTTTCTAGTGATTATACATAATGATTAATAAATACTCTTTAACATAATCTGATAAAATTATAAATAATTGATCATAAGAAAATATTTTATAAAAATTAAGCACCATCATTATGTAATATTACGTTAAAATGTGATAATATCACGTTGAGGTAGCAGATGGACTAATTAAACTTTCTATTAGTAATTTTTTTTGTGAAATTTAATGCCGATCATATTTGATTAGGTTAGTTTTATATATTTCTTCCCTTTAAAAAAAGCTAAAATCCTTAAAATTTAAGAAATCACATTTTATTAACTTTTAAATCATATTTAAAAACACAAACAAATACACAATAACTTGAAGAAGATAAAAATAGGCCACTTTTTTTGAAATTGCTATAGAAAAAAACTTTTTTCCTATAGAAAGGGTACTTCTTTTTTGCAAAAAAATGTTCTATTTTAAGAGACGGTAATTTTAATGAAAAATGATAAGAATCTGAAACTCTGAAAGTTTTAAAATATCTTATAAGTACTATTATCAATAGATTTAATACAATAATAATAAATTTGATAAAAGACTATACATATGTTTGATTTAATTAATATATGCAGAACAACTAATATCCTTTTTCCAAATTTCAAAGGCTTCACTAAAATATTCACCAGCTTTTGTACCTTTGTAGGATTCACAGAATGTCTCCCAAATAAGTTGGTCCTCTTGAACCTCGGTTAATTCTTCTTGTGGCATATCAGGTAAATTATCGTGATTTTTCAAATCATATTTTTCATATTCTTCATATTCTTTTGGTAATAATGACATAGCTACTCTTGCCTTATATAATAATTCCTGTATAGCCTGATCATTTTGTAAACGTCTTTCCATAAAATTCTCTGCCTCTTTATTTTTGTAGACATTACTTTTAACAATCTGCACAGCCTGTTCATGTTGTTGATATCTTTTTATAAAACCCTTTGTCTCTTTATTTCTATCTTTAACAAGAACATCACGGTATGATAATTTTGCAGTATTATTGTCTTTTCCTTTAGTATAAGCAGTAGCTTTATCTTTGCGGCCTTCTTTTTTTATATGAACATTGTTTTTATCTTTAACTTGTGCTTTAATAAGAAAAGAAAATATATTAGACAAATTAAAATATAATTCACCATATGTATAACAAGGATATTTTTTATATAGACTGATATTATTTATTATTAATTAAAAGGATTGCAATAAAGCAGAGACAATATACAGTATATCATCTCACAGAAGAACATATTAACAGTAAATAATTATATAGAGTACAAAAAAGCAAGACTGAAAGCCAGATTCTATTCTTCTATTCTTATATTGCTATTGATGGTTTATTGAAAGGTTTATCAACTGAAATTCATGCTAAATTATGATGACATACCTAAATTTAATTCTTCATTTTCATCATATGTATCTCCATCGCTATCAGGGTTCACAAAGTTATCATTATGATTGAAAATCAAATGTCGGTTTAGCGCATCAAGAGAACAAAATCGCAAGCCAGTGCAAATTGGGCACTAAATATAAAAAAGTTCAATGCAATCACCCTTGTTTTATAAGAAAAAAAATAATAATAATATCAAAAAATACCTTGAATGGTCTTTGTCGAGTGTGTCTACATAAATGTTCTACAAGACATAACAGTAAATTATTATAATTTTTACAGTATTAACAGAACTAGCAAAGGTAAAAGGTACATTAACATTTTTTTTATACCTTCTAATTTAATAATACTACTTTGACGCTTATTGCAACCTTCCCATGGACATATATAATCTAGAAATGATCTGTTGCATAACTTAATGTGTTTATAAATGTGATTTCTAAGTTCCTCCTGGGTTTTAAAATGTTGTGGTTCTGAATGAGAATACCATTTACAGACAAATGGCATTAGATTAATACTTTCAGACATGGTAGACATAGTTAAGAACTATGAACAGAGTGTTTCTATTACTAGTAATGCTATTAGAAAGATTTGAAGTATGAGTATATGAAGTCTGAAAAATGATTTCAGGTGATTTTAGCTAATAATTCTATTACGTAATCTACTTGAGTTATGATTATTAATATAACCAGTTTATGTGTTCACTATGACTTTTTTGTGTTACCTCATTATAAAATGTTAAAGACTTCACAATTCTGAGATCTATAAAAGTTAGTCCAATTTTGCATCTTATAAGGTAGATCACCATGTAAAGAGGTCTTTCATGTGCAAGGTTTTTTTGGCATCATATGATAATGCTAATCATGCCTCATACCTCCTTAACTTTTCCCCAATAAGATATAAAGCATGTAGAGGTATGTGAAAGTTTAGCCAACTTTCTGCAAAAAACTTTCCATAAAAATAATACAAAAATAAGGTATGTACTATATATGACCAGAAGTTATGAATAAAAGCGAGTTTTTTTTTTACTATGGGTCTTTATTTAGGAAAACAAGATGTCTATCAGCGCAGATAATGATATTATTGTCTAGAGCGTAGCAAAGAACTATTTATTGTACAGAACTAGATAAATTTGTAGTACCAGTTTAACCCATGTATTTTTCCTTCCTTCCACCTACGTCACTATAATTTAGCCCCTACTTATTTCCTTTTATGTTTTGTATTACATTTTTTATAACACTTTATTTTTAGCAACACATTTTGTAATACTTTGTCATATTTTTGTAACCATTTACATATATTACTATTAAGCGTATTAAGCGAAAGACTCTCAACAGTTTCCATTTTCCTAGTTAGTCTTAACTTCTGCTATTGTAATGCTAGAAATAAAAATATACTTTTCATGATTGAGATTCTAAGGATAAAAAAGTCTTTAATCTTGAAAAAAAAGTAAAAAAAAAGTTAAGGTAAATCAGCTGTAATAACTTTTTCCACCAAATTTATCCTGAAGAGAAGCCTATACAAACAGAAGATAGAATTTTCTCTTATTTTAACAAGACGTCTGATGATGAAGACCTTATCTATATCTGAATTCTTCTCTAGTGACTAATTAGAATTTTTTATCTATATTTCATTATCATACTATGTAATAGATTTTATGTATTGTAGGCCAGTTACCAGCAACTATTTTATTTTATAAATAAAATTATTTTATCGAACGTATATGAGAAATGGATCATGTGCAATGATGCAATACCTGTGTGATGTAAAATCATATATTAACGCTTACTTTTCCTTAGAAGTAAATTTTTATTTCACTCTGAAACGTAACACTATTTTTTGTCCAAATCAAATATCCCTATAAAAATGTAACACTATATCTAAAACTAGTATACCTTATACTCCAGCTTCTATTTCTACTACTGTTGCTGAAAATGGGATGGTCTTGTTGACAGACGAAATTAAAAAATATGACACAGCTAAGCTTATAGAATATTTGCAAGGGCAGAAAAACTTGGAGCTTAGTGAAACAGCTATCAAAATTTTAGAGAAGGAAAAGCTTAATGGTAGGAACTTTTTTGACATAACCAAAAAAAAGTATATACAAGATGGTTTAGTAAGAGGATCTGCTATGAGACTCATAAAGTTCGCCAAGAAGTGTAAGAAGAAAAAGAAGCGTGCATTCTTGACCTATCGCAGTTTGAAGGAGGTGTTGGCAAAATATAGTATTGATAGCAATAATATAGGCACCATTCGTCAATTTCTGCCAGTAAGTTTATTAAGCATCACATAGTCTTAGAATTTAGCCAAAGGCTCTAAAGGCATATTTAATTCACTAATTCCATACAACCTTCTTGCTGAACTCAAAAATGATGATGAAGAATTGGTTCAGTGTATAAAGGAAATAAAGCATAGATTGGAAAATATGGGGAGCATACTTGCCGATAGTAATGAAGTCATGCGTTGTGAATATATTTTGGCCATCCTTCATGCTTCGCTATATATCGTCAAAAGAATAACAGATAAAAAGTTTACCTTAGCTCCTTAGCTTGAAATCGTTAGAGAAGAAAGTACTAACTAGGTTAACTACATGATCAAAGCTCTTGAGAAACTTCTTTGCATCACAAAAGGGAAGTTATATCAAGTGGTTATGTGTTTCATTTAGAATCTAGTCCAGTATGAAAGTTTTTATAAATTAATAAAAATAGGAAATGTAAATCAGGTAAAGCGTTCAGGGAAGACTTCAATTATATCTACAGGATCATTACAACAGACTCAGAATGGTATTTTATTCTTTCTGCCTCAAATGGGATATTAAGCACGAGCAAGGATCCCCTTAATATTCGATTTTTAGAATCTGCTTTGAAGGAAAGATCAAAGGAAGAAAAAGATTTGCGTAAAAATGTAAAGCGGGTTATGAAGGTCATCATTGGGTTGTTGAAGGTCTGTGGATGAAGAACCTGATAGGAAGAAGGCTAGGATAGAGGAATATCGTTCAAAAAAATAATCATGTATATTAGTATAGACGTCATGTATTAAGGGCAGAGTCCTGAATATTTGTATTTATTTTTCACATGTATTAATAAAAAATTTTGAATACCTATATACAGTGTATTAGTTATAATATAAAGGTCCTGAATCTCTATTATTTAAAGATATATGTTCGCCAAAATTACATGGGTGGCTTAGATATCGTGTTCAGTAAAATGTCATCTATACTTCTTTACAGTAATACATCACCAGCTTATGTGAATCTGCAGAAAGTTCTTGCGTGTATATTACGCAACTCCTGCCTATTTTATGAAGATCCTGATTAAAATGAATCGAAAATAGATAAATAACTTTTTGTAGATCTATATTTACACCCAAAGATAAGTGGTATATTTTAATTAAAAGAGGCTAACTGAAACATATGCATCTCCTGAAAATAAGGGACGAAGTTATGCCAATGCTTCCAATAATTTTATTCCTAGAATGACTAATTTTTTGCGAAAACATTCATGCGAAATTGTTTGTGAAAATCTGAAATTTTTTATAAATATCCTGCCTATTTCCTTTCAACAGATTTCATGTTTTGATCTGCATTTACCTATGTTAATGAAGGTTTTTTATACTAAACTGCGTCATGAAGGAAAAGAAGTCCTATATTCTTCTTAAATCGAAGTAAGAAAAAAAATCTAGATAGTTATTTAGTTCTTCCTTTGGTCTTTCTTTAAATAAAATGTAAAATGTAAATAGTGCTTTCATCAGGAAATTTTTTCGGGTGATATATAGCGATTTATATCACTTTATCGATATTTATCGCCATAAAATACTGATAATTAACGAAATATATTAATTAACCATAATTATCTGTCGATAAATTTCGTTATCTGCAGATATTGATAAATATAGAAAACAACCACC
>QZLH01001934.1:0-19779 GCA_003833135.1 Oehlia diaphana
AACTAGATTAGTTCAATTTTGTATATTTTTCTTTTATAATAAATATTGTCCTTTGTTTTTAAAAAAAAAAAAAAAAAAAAAAAAAAAAAAAAAAAAAAAAAAAGTAATGAAACATTTTTAAAAAAAGTTATTGAAAACTTTTTCAAAACTTACCTAGGTTCTCCAAAATGCTGATCCAAAGAAACTAGAGAAAATAACAATAAAGGAAGCATTAGTAAACACCTCCAAAACAAGTTTTGGAAGTTTGATTATCTCTGAAACTTGTCCAAGAAACCTGACCAGTATTATACAAAAGAAAAAAGAAAATGTTTAATATCTTTTTTAAATTTTATTAAAAAAATAAAAAGAACATAATTAAAGTTGGATGAACCTATCAATTTCATTCATCATTTGAATTTTTTCAGAATTAATATTCTTTTAAATGCATTATTAAATATTCAAATTCAAAAAAAAGGAAACTAATTGTCATATTGTAAGCATGATAAAAGCTAACATTATGCAAATTCTTGCGATGCCTGTTGTACTTTATTTCTCTTTTAAAAAAAAAAGAAAGAACCTTTATTCATTTAATGGACAATATAAATGAATAAAAAAACTCATTCAATTAAAATTTATTTGCTCATTTAGTATGATACCTCATAATTAAAATTAAGTGCAATTAAGAATTCCTACTTTATTTTCTAGTACATGGCATAAAATACATATATTAAAATACGTAGAGTAGAAATTTTTTATTTTGCTTATAATTAATTCATAGTATTTAATGATCAGTAATCAGATCATCTATATAATAATTAATTCCATATATGCAATAACTAAAATCTTTGATTACTTTGTCATCTTTATATTTATTAATCAGTTTTTTATAATCATCGCTTATGAAAATAGAATCGAGAGTAAATAGAGAAAGTGCACGTCTACCTCTCCAATTTTCTAAAAATTCCTCCAAGGCTTTTAAAGAAAATTTGAACTCCCTACCAAATCTAATTTCTTTAAAATTATTTGGTGCAGATCTAATTAATATTTTTAATAATACATTCCCATATTCTAAAAAGTCTTCGTGAGTATCATTATAATTATCTAATATAACTATTAATAATGACTTTAAATTTTGACAAATTTTTAGCAATTTTTCAAGTTCAAAGAAATTCTCTTTTGTTGGTGAAAGTAAAATTGACAAATATTCAATAGAAGGACAATTTTCATAAACTTTACGAATAAAATTGAGAGAATTCTCTTTAAAAATGTCATAGTCTTCAATATCAGAGCTGATAATACCATAAGGTCTGAATAAAATTTTCTTGAGACGACCTCCATTACTTTCAATTATATTAGAATAAAAATTTAGTTCATTTACATCCATATAAAGGATTTCAAGTTCATTATAAACTTGCATTTTCAATTGATTTAGTTGTTGATCAGTAAACCAAAGAGAAGCACAAATAATTAATACTCTTAATTTATAAAATTTTGGGAGTATCCTTTGTAATAAAGTGTGTTCATAGTATTCTGCATCTTGGAAGATAATACTTAAATAATTGAGGCTTTCTGCTTTCTTTTCTAGTGCAAGAAGAATCTCTTCATAAGGATCTTCAAAATTATCATAATTGCAAAAATTATCCTTCCATTCAAAATGTTTTAAATTTTTCTGAACCTCAATTAACCTAACGATTCCATGATTAGGTTTTGAGTCTTTTATATTAAAAATGGCAAGTTTCTGTATACATTGACAAAAACGTGATAATCCATAAAAATATGAAGAATTAACATACGTATTACATTTTAATTCACAAAGTGATTCAAGACGGACTTTAGCTTCTGGAAAGTAAAATATTTGATGTTGGATTGATCTCATATCAAAATATTTTAATTCCGGACACTTTCTCATAAAGAGAGAGTAAAATTCTTGTTGCATAAAAAATTGATTATAAGCTAATGATGATCCAATAGAAAATATACTATTTAAATTATCTACATTAATACTTCTACAGAAGGATAAATAATCAAATAAGAGTGATTTAACTACAACCGAATTCGAGTAAATTCCTTGCTCCGTAATGAATTTTTTAATATCATCAAATAAATAACTAGCAAGAATAATGAATAAATAGCTTTTATTTCTATAATTAATACCGTTATAGGACCAGGGATTTCTCCATAAAACTGGGACCACTGTCTCACACCAAATTCTATTAACCATTAGACATGAAAAGAGGGACTTGGAATCATCTCGTAATTCTTCAAATATCAAGAAAAGAGTATCCTTATTGAGATTGGACATTCTCATTCAAAAAATAAAAAGCGCAAGTGAAATATTTGAAATATTTTTAGGTTATCCTAGGTTATCAATAAAATAATTTCGAAATAGAGAAAAATATATATATATAAATAAAACGAGGGGCAAAATAAATTTCTAAAATATGATTTTCAAAAATATTGGAATATTAGATTACTGAAAAAAGAAGCAAGGGAGCCGAAAATTTAATTTCATTTATGTCATGTCATAAAATACTGGAATCAACTCCGGAAAATTTTCCAAATTAGATTCTGTGCGACCATAAACTTTTATATAATAATAATGTTCCACAATTCTATATCTATAAAAAAAAGCATTGTGCGACCGTGACGTTAAGACTACCCTGCATAAAAAGGTGGATTTAAATTGGATCGTCCGGCATCATGTGTCTGCGCCCTGTGCTACAGATTTTTATATACCCAATACAATTTTGAATTAGAACAAATTTATAGCAACTAATTCGATTAGTAATTGTAATGTAAAAAATCATAAAAAATTTATTAAGCTATTTAATCGGGACAATGAAATTTTCACATGAGAAATCATCATTGTCATTCTAGAAGTCATCATTGTTTTTTTTAAAAAAAAAAAAAATTTGGATTTTCCCAAAATATTTTTCGGTTTTGGACTTTCCCACATGACGAAAAAAAAATCCTTTTCTTTTAAAAAGATTTTACATTTAATTTTAATTTCTAATGCCTGTAAAACTCTCAAAGTTTTAGGAACTGGGATTTTACCAGGGGGAATCGAAAATTTCTAATAACAGCAATTACAGGTATTTAATAACTATGCAAAAAAGCAAAAAAAAAACAAAAACAAAAAAAAGTAAAATCTTTCTTTTTTTAGGTTTCAGTAGTTTTCTTGGTTTGTCTTCAGACGTATGGAAATTTGGTATTAAGGAAGGATTTAATACATTTCTTTTAATCAAACATTTCTAATGGTTTGATTTTTCATTTTTTTAGATGACTGAATAAGAAATAATTTACACGAACAGAGTTGTGATGAATATTTTTTCTTAAAATTTTTTTTACTAACATCACATTACTTCATTTTTATTATACAGTTTATTCATGATTCTGGATGCATGTAATTTTAGTAGGTTCTTTTAAAATGCTTCTTTTAACATAATGTTACTTAACAAAATATTATTAATGTTTATTTTTGCATTCTATAGGTGGCTCTTTTGGTCTTGCTGGACATGGGATACATAAGTGTTTTTCATTAATTTTTTTATTTATTAATGAAACGAAATGTTAGCTAACATTTCATGTTTTACATTTTGTAGTTTAGATGGTTTGAATGGATGTAAATTTTGGTAAATGAAATTTTCTAATATTATTTCTTTAATGAAACATTATTGATGTTTCATTCTTTTCTTTTTTTTAGTATAGATGGTCGATTTTTGAGAACTTTGGGTAAGTTCTGAAAAACGAATTTTAAACTTTAAAAAACATCACTAATTTAGCTTTTTTTTTTTTTTTTGTAGGGAACAACCCTTTTCTCTTTTTTAGGTTTTGGCAGTACCTTTACAGTGAAGGTTAGTTTGAATTATACTTTTGATTTTTTTTTATAAAAAATCTTTTTCATAATTACTAATCATTTTTCTTTTTTTTATTTTACTAGATACCGGAATTTTGGATTTATGATTTAAAGGATGGATAAATTTGTAGCCATTTTTTTTTTATTTATTTCTTTACATTAGTTATAATAGAGGTGAAGAACAGTTTATGTAAAAAAATACATTCAATTAATAAAATAATACTGTGCTTGTATAAAATAATAATACGTGTTGTTATACATATCATTCTACTACACATTTGATCAACATTAGTATTTTGACCAATTTGATGTGTACAGCCATAATTTAACGTTAATCAGCATACATGCTGAACAATGCACTGTTTTACATTTAACTTCCCAATTAACTACTATAACAGTATAACTATTATAATTATTATAATAAAAAAAGTATTATAAAATTTATTAAGTGCAAATTTTTATTTGTACTGTAATTTATTATTATTTTATTATTTCCTATTTACCACAAATTTCCAAATTAATACTAATAACCATTCTATACTTTATAGCTGATTTCATAATCTTAATTAGCCAGACCCGTGTGAAACACGGGCATCCAGCTAGTAACAAATAAATATCTAAATTGAAAGAGATCGGCACTCTATTACTTTCTATACGATTTTACTTCGCATCACAACAGATTGTATCACTGCACTATCTCAAACGTTAATTTTAAAAGAAAGTCTTAATTTTTTTATTTTAATAATAATATTTCCTTCTTTTGGTCTCTTTTTTAAACTGATTTTTTTTATATTTATTTTTGGACCGAAATTTTTTTTTTTTTTTTTAATAATATTTTTTTGGTCTCTTTTTGTACTGGCTGAATTTTTTTTTTTGCCGAATGGTAATATTTCTTAATTTTTTAAAACTGAGACTTTAATAATTTTTTCTTTCCATTTTCTTAAAACTGAATTTTAATATTTTTCGCTCCAGTTTTTTTTTAGAACTGCAATTTATTTATTTACTATTTTTATCAACTTATATTTTTATTATTTATTCCATCTTTGAAATTTCAGGAAATGATCCAGTTCAGGAAATGGCCAATTGAAAATTGGGAAATAGCACATTTGAGTAAATGACACAGGTATGATCAGATTAATCATTCCTGGACCGACAATATAATCAAAATAAATATATTCTTTTTTTTTTAACAAATATGTTTATGTGATTTTTTAGTTATAATAAGTAAAAATTTGCCCGACCAAAAAAATAAAATTTAGAAAATTTATAATTACTATAAAGATAATTTTTTTTTATCTTAATACTTATTTTTAATATGTAGAGATAGGCGCGATATTACACTTAGTATTATTTATTTTATATATAAGAGCGCTTCATAGGTTGCGCACAACACTTTTATGAACAATGTGCTACAAAATGATATGAATTTTAATTCCAATACCGACTAAATTCAGAACATCCATTATCAAGTCTGGACTCAGAAGTGCCTGTGTTATTCTACACTGTCACGTGGCAGACGCCAGGACATTCGTATCACCTTGCGTAGAATTATGTAGTCCTTCGTTACACTTGGGCTTTATTATTAAATGAGATACACTTGAGGCAAGTTATAAAAAGATCTCCAAATTAACATATAAACATGAAATTTTTTGCATTACTTATTAAATTTATCTTTTAAAATGAAATAATAAATTCAATTATGGAAGCTTAACGTCTTAAATTACGAAAGATAGTTAATTCATGATCCGCCAGTGAACCATAAAACTTGGCTATTAAATTCCGGTGAAAGTTATGTATATATTTACTAATAGCGCGGAATCTACAGTTCCGGCAATGCAAAGTACAAATTACTAAAATATAATCTGAAAACCAATATTATAGGCATAAAAATATGCTGTTTGGCTATCTTAATAATAAAAGACCGGTAAAAATTTTAAGCACCAAAAGACACTTTCATAAGAGCTAAAAATTTGAATTTGAAAAAAAAAATAGTATTTTAAAAATTTTTAAAATAAATCATCATCTAGTGGTCATAGGAAAATAAAATTTGGTTCATCGGATTTTCTCATCGAGACGCATCTAATGGTAATAATTTTATGTCTCTATGACCAATAGAAGGCAAGTTATCCCATATTTTTTCTCTGGAATCGCAGATTCTAAAGTAATGATATAAATATATATGAACTTATCACCGCCTTTTAATAGACAAATTTTATGGTTTCACTTGCTGATCACGAATTAATAAAAAAACAAAATGTTAACTGAAACTTTTTAAAAAATTCCGAATTGCAATATTAGCAGCGACTTAGATAGTAAAACCATTTAATTTTTGTATTCTGCAAGCTGAAATTCTTCATAGTGACTGGCATCGCTATTTTTAACGGAATTTAAGAACTATTTTATTCAAAACTTTAATATTAGATTTATTATGGAAATTAAAAACATATAAATAGAATATTACAATGTTATTAATACAATATTATTAAAAAATATATTTATTGCTATATTATTATGTGATATATTCATGTGGTTACCAAAAATACTCTTTAACAATTTTATTGTAAACTTTTTACATTAATGATAGTGTTTTCTTTTTTTTAGATTATGTAAGTTAACATGTTGAGATAGTTAAGATTAAATACTAAAAAATCCATATTGCATTCTAATAAACCCTGTAACATGACAAAGAATTATGTGAAATAATTTTTCCTGCCAAAATGTTCATTATAACAATGTGCTATTGTAATAAAATTGATAGAAATTCTTTCAAAAACAAGTAACTTACTATTATACTAAATGATAATAAAAAAGGAATGTTCGCTGAATGGAAAATGAGACCACACAATATATAATTTAACAGTTTTATACAAATTTGATATTATAAATAAATAGATAGATAGATGTTTAACATTTTTAAAATGAAAAACATAATTATAGAATCATAAACTTCGTAGCCATGCTCAATTAAGGCAATGTATTACTAGACCTGCTCTAAAGATAACTTTAGAAATTCTTTGTGAATTAAAGAAATTTCATACACTTTGCCAGCTCTATGATTCTAACCTCAAGTCAGTTAATTTATACTTCATCTAATTTTTATTGCAATGTATAATTATATCAAGTCCAAAGAGTTGAGGAACCAACCATCTAAAAAAAAAGATGAATATTAGTGTGATTCATTAAAAGAAAAATTAAAGAAAAGAAGTTAAATGACTTCTGAAATTCGCGTCCAAAGATATCTAAAAAAAACCAAAGAGCCAGTCGCCTAGTGTCCAAAAACTGGTCGCTTTTAAAATAAGAGAAAATAACAAAACATTATTAGTTTCATCTTTTTATGTTCTTAAACTCTTTATTTAATAAAACATTAATTAACGATTTTGTTTAAACACTAATTTTCTTTTTTTTTAGATTTTCTTTATTCTTTTGGATGTATGGGAATTCGAAGCTTTGAATTCAGTAACTTGCATATTTTTTGGTGTGTTTCTTATTATCTTTTATTCAAGTTTAAAGAAACTTACTTTTAAACATGCTGTAATCTGCGTGTCCAAAGATCTGATGAAGCTGCCTAAAAAACTGAAACACCAATAAATGTTTTGTTAAAGAATCAAAATCCCACACATTTAAATATTTGAAGACTACTAAAAAAAGATAAGAGAAACAAATTTACAAAAAGAAAAAAATGTAACTTTAATAATTGATTCATTAATAAAGTAAAAAAAAAATGGTATTAAAGAGAAATTTAGGAACCTGTCTCCTAGGAAATTCAAAGCAGCCACTAAAAAAAAAGTAAAAGAAAAAATAGGGGAAAGGGAAAGGAAAGAATGAGGGAAGGGTGAGAAAAACATAAGAAAAAAAGAAAGGAGAAAGAATTATAAAAGGAAAGAGAAAGATAATGAAAAAAAAGATTTTAAAGCTTAGTCTCTAATAAAATCAAACTGCAGTTTGCAGATCATTTATTCTCATCGTCTACTACTGTACCAATGAATTATTTGTTATTTCTATTAAAAATTATCCAAACTAGATGTTATACAGTCAACATGTACCATATTATATATGTTTTATGTCGATGTATTTTTATAGGTAATATGAAGTAATATGAAGTCAAAAAAAAAAAAAATTAAGCTTCATGAAATTTTTAAATAAATTTTTTTTTTTTTTAATAAATTGAAAATATTTATTGATCAAAGTGTAGTACAATATGTAATTAATGTGTATATGAGAAGTAAAGAAAATTCTATACTAAATATACATCTAGACTATCACTAATAAAGTTTAACCCAACAGGCAGTCCTACTCTTCAGAAAAAAGAATAGTACAGTGAGTTCATATCAAACTGGAATTTCTTTTGTGAAATCATATCACACGTATCATGTAAATATTACTAATATTCGATCTCTGATCTCTTTTTAACTTTAAACTTTTTTTTAACTATTTTTTTTTAACAAAACTTTTTCTCCCTCTCTTTCATACTTCCCTTTCCTTCCCTTTCGTTAACTTTAGAAACACAATAATTCCAAGAAAACAATTTCCCAAGAAGAAAAAAAATAAGTTTACCAAGAATATGGAAAATCAAACTGGAAACAACCAGGTGGATATTTCTTTTAATTCCTGTTTCTTTACTGTTAACATTATTAGCATCTTTCTTTTTTAGGTTCATTTTCATTTTGAAGGCTTTCTTGTGAAAACGGAGTTAGCACTTTTTTTATCATTTTACTGTTGGAATTTTTTTTGATCGTAGTGTTAATTTTCTTTTATTTCTTTGTTTTAGCTTTCGGGAGGGGAGGGTTCTTTTTAATATATCTCTTTTAATGAAACATTTTTCTAAATTTCATTTATTCTTTTTTTTAGACAGTTCAGAGCATGAAATGCAATTTTAATCTGGAGTTTAATTTTAATGACTTTATCTCAATCTATTATTTGACCAAATTTTACTTATGTTTTATTGTTTTTTTTATTTTTAGACTGGCTCAGACGTTTGGAATTTTGTATGTGGGTTTTTCTTTAGTCTTTATTTTAATGAAATGTTTATTGACTAACATTTTGTTCTTTTTTTAGGAATCCAGCTCTGAACTAAATACTCTGGTACTAGGTTATCGAATCAATAATTTTTATTTTTTGAAAAAAATTATTTATTTTCTATTTTGTAGGAACTCCAGCTTCAATTTTTACTTTATGGGCGGATTCCTTAGTAAATTTCAAATCACTTTCAAAAGCTTGTTTTCAAAAAAATTTTATTAATTATTTTTTTTTTGTAGTCTGATTTAACCACTGGTAGAATCCTGGGGAATAGCTTTGAAAACTATTAAGAAAAGCATTCTTTAAGCATTTTCTTTGATTTTATAGGAACTCAGCTCTATTGGAACCTGAGTAAGTTTTTGAAAACTTTCAAAATCTATTCTAAAAAAGATGAACTTTTTTTAAGTTTTGTAAGATTCATGCTTTCTATTTTTTAATCATATAGTATATACCATAAATTGGCTGTTGTTATTGAATAGCATGAGGATATTTTGCTTTTATTCATAATGATTGACAATATTATGATTGGTCAAATAAATTTCACATGATTATACATGTTGCCATCTATCAAGTTATCCATCAATATCAAAATGGTTCAAAAAAATTATGGTCCATGCTCAGTGATAATCAATTAAACCGTTTTCGTCAATTTACTCAATTAGCGTATGAAAAAGCTCAAAAAAAAAGGAACTTACGAATTATTTGCTTACATGAGAATTGGTCAGCAACTATGTCATACTCATTATATGAGTATAGTTGAGTGTGATCGTAACCAGAAGTCAAAGACTTTCCTTCCTGTGGAAATAAACAATGAAAATATAATAATTGATGGTAATTGTTATTTTCTTATAAAATTTTATAAAACTGGTATTAATTTTTTATTTAATAGAGCCAATAGAGCCAAAAAACTACACATTTGCTGAGCAAATTACCATGCTTACAAAGGTTTTATATGAGAAACATGGCAATATAGAGCTTAATCCTACCCTTTTTCAACAAATGATTGAAAGAGCTAACCCGCATTTAAAAGGTCTTTTTGATAGCTTGGTAAAAGCATTAATACCAAATAACAGATCTGAATACAATAAAATAGAGGCAAAAAAAACAATTGTAAGTTTATGTTATATTAGGCCGTTCCAATTTAATCTTTAGTTTAACGTCCTCCCCCCCTATTTTTGAAAAATTCAAGGGTGATTTAAACATATATGTTTGATATGTTTAAATATGCTTAAAACACCCCCTCCTTTACTAAAATTTAATAGTACCGAGAATTTCCGATTTAACTGAAAATTTCCAAAATTTTTAATATGTTTAATTTTCATGTTTGTTTAAATTATCCCCTCCCACCTTCAAAATTTTTGGCCGGAAAGGACGTTAAACTAATTATTAATTTTGAATGGCCTTATGACTGGAATGTGAAATAAGTTTATTTGTTAATGACTTTAAGTTAGAAGTTGGACTGTACTTGTCAGCAGCAGGAGCAACACGTACTGCAATTGATACAATGAATAGTATTGGATTCTCTGCTTGTTACTTAACAGTTAATAATTTTAAACGTAAACTCGTAAATGAACACCCATTAAAAATTAGAAAGTTTCTTTCTGAAGAAGTAAGTAACAATATATATAAAGTTGTAATTTTTTTAAAATTACCATATTACTAATCAAATTTAATTTACAAATAGAATGATCATTTGTACATTTACAATTTAGTTGATTATCATGATATACACAAAAAAAGAAGACCAAATACTGTAACTTTATCTACTGTTAAACATATGGCTACTTGTATTTTTAAGCAAGTTTCAGCTTGTGCATCAATACCTATTATTTTTAATAATACATCAGTTCATAATCCTAAAAATATTGATGCAAGTAATATTTGTTTTCGATTAATAAATGAATATCGTGGAATATTTGATATCAAATTGAGTTGCTTACGGTACATTGCTATGATGATGCAATTGCAGAATGTAAAGAGGAATGTTCAATAAAAGGAGTACGTCTAATTGGATTTCAAGAGAGTAATTTACATTCTATGAATGATTATATAAATGCATTAAAAATGATTAGATGTTGATAAAGATACTAGACACACTTATGTAATAAAGTTGCACCTTTAGTAGCTGATTGGCCTGGGCAATTATTTATTCGCAAAGCAATAACAAATTTGCATAAAGCAGGTTCACAATATTCTATACCAGCTGAAATCAATTCATTTATTCCAATTTTAGGACCTCTTCACATTTCTTTAAATAGTAAGGAGCATGTGCTAATTATATATTATACATTTTTTCAAAAGCTATTTCATTCTGTATTTGGCAAAAAAAAAGTATTAGCAAAAAAACCTAGACCATGGTGTATTATAAATTTGCTTCTTGATTTAACTTACAATGGGTGGTGTAAGATTAGAGATACAATTATAATAAAATTTGGTCACACCTGTAGACATTGAATATCACATGGCAATTAATTTGCTGGATAATATAATCCCAGCAACTTTAGACATTTACGCTATTCTCTTTAGATCGGGTTCCTTTAATGAGTACATGGAAACTATTTTTCAAATATGGGCATTTGCTCTTTGATAGAAACAGCACAATTACAATAAAGCACCATTAGCCTTCCTATCCGATGTTTTTTATTGGCAAGATACTAGTCATCCTTTTGCAGAAGCTATTAAGTTGTTTTTGATAAACTTTAACGACTATTATGTTGAAAACATGCATAGTAAAATACGCTCCCATACATCCATCAATAGTAGTGTTGATAACATTATCAAACAAGCTTACATGATTGGTATTTATTTTAACCCTTAATTTTGTGTTTATAGCATCATCTGATCTTCGTATAATTTTACTAGATGCACAAAATCACTGTGAACTTAAAGATACTTTTGAAAAAACAAAAGCATATCCTTACAAGCCATCATCATCAAAACTGTTAACAGAGAAAATGGCATTATTTTTATTAGATTATTTCCAAGAAATTTTCAAGAATCAAGTAAAAAGTAAATCAATTAAATTAAAGAAAAAAAAGACATTACAATACGAATTATTTACATTAGGAGAAACTGTTGATCTGAAGTGTCTTCCAACAGGTTATAGTGCCAATACACCTCCATCACCAGATGCTTGTGATCATTGCCACAAAAAACTTGATGATGGCGAAGTATTGATCTGTGGACATGAATACCATTTTGAATGTTATCAAATGATGGAGTACGGTTGCCATTATTGTGAAGAATATTATAAACGCGAAATTTATAACTCTTTTCTAGAATGATTAGAGAGGGGTCCAAATGTCCTTACTTCAGAAGAAAAGGATGAAGAAGTTCCAATAGAAGAAAATGAAACAGTGGAAGAAATAGAAACAAATAAAAGCAATGAAATACATACAAAATTTTTAAATGCACTTAATAATGTTAATACTTGGTAATATAATATTTAATATAATAAATAGGGATGGCAACGGTCACGGTTATTAACCGGTCATGACCGGTTATGACCGTGACCAATAAAGGCTTCTGACCGACCGTTTAACCGACTGTTTAACTGACCGTTTAACTGACCGTTTAACCGACCGTTTGACCGACCGTTTGACCGACCGTTAACTGACCATTTAATTCATTTAATCATTTAACACTTTTTTTACGAACTTATTCAATAAAAAAAGTTGTTATGACATTTCTAAAACACTTTAACGTTTTTTCTTAATTAAATTCATTAAAAAAAAATGGTTAAACGGTTGGTTAAACGGTCGGTCAAACGGTCAGTTAAACGGTCAGAAAAACGGTCAGCCAAAACAGTCGGTCAGTCAAAGACCCTTAACCGGTTATGACCGACCAATAACCGACCGTGACTGACCATTGCCATCCCTAATAATAAAACATTCACCTGTATCAGTAAATAGTTTAATCATAAAACAGTTTTATTTTACAATGTATTTATAAAAATAATTGTTTTAAATAGTTTTTTTCTTTTCAGGTTAAGATTTGCTGATGATAACTATAATTTTAGCCTATTACTATAAGCGAAAAAAACCCTTCTTATAAAAGTCTCTGAAACATTGGATCTTATTGGATCTTATTAGCTCAGTTGAAAGAGAAAACTTTGAAGAACATATATGCAAAGTTTCATTATCGGTCGTGTAGGAATTTTTGGGAGTCGTCATATGGACGATTATAATCTAATTGTATCTTATAGTAAAACATATATAAATAATTGTGTAATATTGATCATGATTTTTGGACTTTCCTCATGCTTTATTGAATTATCAAAACATTTTTAGATGGTCAGACTTTTAGATATGTGAAATTTTGGTAAGATTTGGCTTCTTTTAATCCATTTTCAACATTTTCAACATTTTTAACATTTATTTTTTTTTAAGGATATTAACGTACCTATTTTTTTTTGTAGGTTCAGTCCTAAGAGTTGGATTCAACAGGACATTGGATGATAAAGTTTGAAGTTGACTTGTCTTCAAAACTTTATTTTTTATTTTTCTTTTTATAAGTCCACCTTTTTTTGAATCTTCTCATTTGAATATTAATACTTAATAATGTATAATTTATATGTAGTTATTAGTGTCGCAATGTTGTTAATAAAGCATTGTTCATTTTATTAAATATATGTAATTAAAGTATGTCTACAGTATTATAAATATTAAAAAATTGCACATTGACTGTATATTCTCAATAGAAAATAAGTATAGCAAAAGCGTTTTTGCAGTAAATTAAAAAAGCACAGTGGCAGCACATTTTCTTACCTTTGCAACGTGTCATATAATGTTCAATAATGATGCACAAAACAACAACTTAATCATGTGATTTTGACATAGTATTAAAAATTTGATGTTCCTGTAATGGATATTTAATAAATAAAATTTTTAATTCTATTAATTCTATTTGTCAGTTCTAAAAAATCATGACAATGAGTTAAAAATACTCAATTTCAAGTGTAAACATGTAAAATTATATAAATTGCTGCAACTTGGAAATTTTATGATAATGCTAAACAATACTATATAATTATTATATCACTGGTCAAAGTGGGGTTTAGGGATGGGAACGGTTCCATCAGTTCAGTTCCAGTTCTATAGAATGGCAGAACTGATTCTGAGCAGAACCTTTCTGAAAAGTCAGTTCCGAGCGGTTCAGTTCTATGGAACAGTCTGTTTCTAAGCAGAACCGTTTGAAAAGTCAGTTCCAAGCGGTTCGGCTCTACAGAATGGTCTAAGAAGTTAACGAAATGCTACCCAGAAAAAAGGTTATCTGATAAGATACATATGAACTGAACGGAACCGAACTGCTCAAGTCAGATGGTTCCATTCTAGGTACCAAACTGGGTTCTCGGTTTTGACTCCATTCTCAGTTCCGAACTGTGCTCGAACTGCTCAGCAGTGGAACTTTTCCATCCCTAGTGGGGTTATGTGCAATACATTTACACTAGAGAAATTTTATATACACGTCACATTTCAAATTGATTTACCGGTAATTTCAATTAATTCCTATTAAAATGTATATTACGAAAATTTGTTGTAAACTTGTCCAATTTCCATGAAGGGTATATGTCATTTGAAATTTACAAGTTTCTATTATATAAATGTATTTTAAATTGTGATAAAAACTTCTTCATACATCATTTAAACTTAAAATACATTAAACCGAAATTTTTTATGATATAAAGAAACATTAATAAAATTTTGCTCATATTTGCAAATATATAGCTAAAATGTTAATAAAAAATACAATAAATGTGCCAAAAATTTTATATAAATTTCCCATATATTATTAAGAAATATAATGGAAATTTAATAATAAATATAATAAATGTGCTAGAAATTTTATATAAATTCTATATATATTATAAAGAAATATAATGGAATATTAACAACAAATATACTACAAATATTATATAAACTTGATGCAAATATAACTGATTTTTATATCATAATTATTAAATATAATCAAACTGAAAATCTTCTATTTAATGGTATCACAGCCACTAAATTAGTTCGGGTATTTGGAGACAATAGTCTGATTTTATAAATCGACATACAATTTGTTGAACTGGTATAATATTTTCAGGTGAAATTCTTCTAATTATGGGCGGTTTCCATAGTTCAACATGTCTCATGCCATTTTGTGTAACTTCATTAAGAATTCTAGATGAACCTCGTCGTGGAACATTAAATGATCAATTTTTATGTGTTTTCCATACCAATCAACCATTGCTAGTACATGTTCTGTAATCCCAACATATGGCAATACAATTGAATGTTTGAAAAAATAGCGAATATTTGCTGGCCAGTATTGAATATTATTTTCGTCATCTAGAAATATGACCATCACATTAGAAGCAAGATCAGAGTGACATAATTGTGAACCAAAATGTTCATCAGCAATTTGAAGAGCTGACGTACGTATTATTGAAGGAGAAGCAAATATCGCATGTCTATCTTGTTGTTGACTTCCAGAATAGAATTGATATTCTAAATCAGCATAAACTCGTTCATAATAACTAACTAAACAATCAACTAAAGGTTTTTCCATTGTTAATTCATGTGTAGGATTTAAAAGTTTGCCAGGAATTGATTCATAACCTCGTATATTCATCTGACTTATCTGAAATGGCAGTCTTTTGAAATATAAAGCTTCTTGAATAGTAAAATTGTACTTTGCTATTGTTCCTTTATTTTCATGTTGAAATGATTGTAATTTCATAAAAGACTTGATAACTTGATCTGAAAATATGGATTTGCCAATTGATATTGTATGATGTAATAAAGATTGGCGATTAATAATATTCATTACTTCAGTAGCAAAATTCCTTCCTGAATTCGGTATTGATGCTAAATACCTAAAATAATATATTTTTAAATATTAAGATAATATAATAACAAAAATATTAATACAATAATAAAATCCTATCCTTAGCTTACCCATTGAGTCTTTCGAAAGGAAAGCACCAAAAGCTATAGAGATGATCATAATCTAACATACAATCTTTAATATGCAAATGCATGTGCATATTTGGTGTTGCGATTTCTGGCCCCCAAATAGATTTAACTTTAGCTAAAAAATCCCTTATTGCAAAATCATCATATTCAATTTCTTCACAAGTAATTATAGTTTGTCCCCAAAGCAAAAGGCAATCAACAAAGGACTGCCAATATTGTCAATGTTCTTCAGGAAGAATATCTCTTAAAGTTAATGTTGAATAGATTAAGCACCAAGATTTCCATTGATCTGCAGAAAATCCAGCAAATTGGGATGCAATTTTATGAGGTATACAACCTATATCTGAAGGAGGTGGCGTAGCATCTATAATATTTGTATTTTTTTAAAATCATGCACAGAAATTAATGGTTGCTCGCCAGATGTCCATATTTTCATTATTTGTTTAGTAGTACCTAAATATAAATTATGCATAGGATCTATAACAATAAAGTGTTGAATATCAATATAAGGAAGTTTTAATAAAGGTGTCCATTGGATTCCATGTTCAGTAAATATTTGGTTACGTATTTTAGAACTTGAATTTTTAAATTTATAGGCAATACTTTGATGCTTCTCTTTTGAGCGTTGTGAAAGATTAGCACTAAAATTACTGAAATCTGGTTTCCAATGGCCTGTAAAACTATCTTGAATTGTAGAAAATGAATGATCATACTTATAACATCCTCTTTTAGATGAATGACTTGAAAATCTCCCAATCTTATAATATATAAACAGATTTTTTAAATTTAATTATTGTTGATAACAAAAATCAAAATGTACTACCTTTCTTGCTGCAGGTGTATCACAGATGATCATTATTAAAGCTGCTTGATAAATTCTGCCAATTGGATAATTAGGTGATTTTATAACTTGGCCAGCCCATAATTGAAGAAGTTCATCAACTAAAGGTTCAATATATTGGTGTATTTCATTTACATCTGGCTCATGAGGACCAGGTTTTATTCCAACAACAAAAGTATTTTCTTCACAAAATCGTATATGACGTGGCAAATTCAGTATTGTTAAATATATTACTCCAACAGAGTATTGAATATGTTTGCAAGGACTAAACCAGTCCAAATTTAAAGCAAATCCAATATGAACTTCTAAAACATTTTTAACAAAAAAAGGTTGTCCATTAGTATCAGTAAATGTATTCCAAACCCTTCCTTCGTACACATCAGCAAATACATCATCATCAATTTCACGATTAAAACATGATTCTAGCAAGTCTTCCATTTCTGGTCTTGATAAAAGTAATTCTAATTGCTGAATTATTGAATAATATGGATAAACTTTGATTGGCTATTAATTATAATAATTTGTTTGAGTATAAATAAATTATTAAATCAAAATCATCTATTAATTTAAATAATAACTTTAATTAAATGATTCCCTTTAGAAGTCCGAACCATCTTAGTAATTATTTCATTACATTTATTACATTTAATAGGTTGAACATTACCATTAAGAATATCTGGCAAATGAAGACGGTAACACTGAGGACACAATATAATTTCTGTATTCATGTTCAACTCCAAGTAATCGATCAGCACGGTATATTGTTGAAGGAAAATCAGAAAATGTGATATTATTAAAAGACTGTAGTAATTCTTTAAGAATATCTAGTAATGTTGCACTTGCTATTTGAGGTAATACAAACATATCTTGAAAGAGATAAACCCATAATATTGCCCATCTTGTTATTTCATTTGTGTTTAAAATTAAAGGATTGTGATGAATATTAGTAGAAATATTAGTATTTATATTATAATGCTCATCCATTTCATACTCTGAAACAATTTCATCATTAGAATATGACTTTTCATTGATAGTCATATAATCTATTCTCGCTTCATTAATATTTGCAGGAATTATAAAATTATTATCTGTATTATCTAAAATATCAGTTTCTTGTAAAATGGGTATTAAAGGAATTGATTGAACTTTCTTATTATGTGAAGTTGGAGTAACATCATCATTATATGATGTAAATGTAGGCTCAGGAGTTGGATTTGAATAGATGTCAAAATGATCATTTTTAATTTGATTTGTAACAATTCTTTTTACGCCTAATAGATGGATCATTTTGCTCATTTAGCTCTTTTAACATATGTCTGCGAAATGTTCTTTTTGAACAAACTGAGCCTTTGCATTTATTATAATAACATAATTGTTTATTCATTATAAATTTTAAAAAATGATAAAAATAATATATTATTTGATATTTAATTATTTAGTAAATTTTACCAAATTTTGTTTTTTTTTAAAAAATAGAAAGAATAAAAATCTGTTGAACGCCAATTATTTCTATATTTATTTAACAAAAAAAGCTTCGCCACTTGTGTTGCATGATAATAAATCAATATATGAACTAATTAGGAAATTTAACTTGACATCACTTTATATGAAAATATAATTAAGTTTCCAATAGACTTTTTTATACTTTTTATACATAAAATCAATTGAAACTAACTATATTTTCCATACAATATAAATATAAGATTAATTCATTTTTTAACAAAAAAGCATCTTTCTTTTTTTAAACTTGAACAAAATGAATGCAAATACTTTTTCTGAAAAGGGAAATTTGGTAACACGAACTTCCTTATATGGATATTTGTGTAATGTTACGTTAACATAAAGGAGATTTTCCTTATAAGGAGAATCTCCTTATAAGGAGATTTTGAAAATTCAAAAATTCGAAAAATCAATTTTTTGAAATTTTAGCATTTTTCGTTTAAATGGTACACTGTATAAATCTTTTACTCACAGGACCAACCAGAAAGTACTTAAAGCATATTTATCATTTTATATGAAAGATTATGAATCATGAGGAGATAACTTAAGTAATTACATACATTGGTAATTTATTTATTATTTTTATTATTTAGCTCTTTGCATTGTAGAAAAAAATGAAATATGGTCAGAAGAGATGATTAGACAGATATGTAACACTTATTTCGGAACAAGACGTAATGTTTTCAAATCTTCACCAGAAAAATCAAAGGCTATAAAAATTAATAACTGCCGTAATAATAGAACATTAAAGGTATGTTAATATAAAATAAACTAACATATACAATCATATAAATTGTTCATTTTTGCAATATTAATAATCTCTATTTTAATTTTATAGAAATTTAATGCTCGAAATAGTGCTATTGATACATTTGATATGGAAATATTAGGACATCCAATTAAAGAAATTAAAGCACTATTTGCATGAGAATTAATATCACCTGAAATTAGTGAAGATGAAGCCACAATTAAAGATAAAGCTAATGATGAAATTTCAGAAGAAATTTATTATGTTCCTTTCATCCCTTGGCATAGTAATGAAGTAATTATGATACTTATTAAAATATTTTAAAAATTATAAATATTATAACTTTTTTAACTTCATTAGGCTATTAAAGTGTGTGATATTATTGATGCTAAAGTTAAGGTTGAACAACAACATCAAGTAAAGTTATACAAAGGTTTTGTTAGTGGAATAACAACTCCTAATCAACGTATACCAGTATCTCCAAATAAAGATAAATTTCATCAACTAGTATCATTCATTCCAGCCTGCCCAAAATCATCAAATTTTCCACGTTGGGCTATTAAGAAATCATACAATCTAAATACTGGTATTTATAATGCAGTAGACTCAGATTCAGAATATGAAATCATAAATCAAGATATAGCAAAGTCTACTCAAATGAATGTTGATTCAGTAACAGGTAAATTTATAATTTAACTGTATAATTAGTAGTGTAAATTTGCCGGTTCTGGCGCACCCGATATTTTAGCCTCTTCAGCCCATACGACCTTACCATTAAGTTTCCCATGGTAGGCGCTAACCAGCCATTTGAGCTTACCTCGGGCAAATTGCTCTCAAAGCCGTCCACAAGGCTAAATTTAACCATAAAACCTAACCATCG
>QZLH01001938.1:0-12103 GCA_003833135.1 Oehlia diaphana
CAATAAGAAATATGAACAGATTCTAAAACATTTAATTGTTCAAATATTTTGTCTAAATTAATTATACTATTAAAATTGACTTGATATAGTATAATCGTATTTAAAGTATTTGAACAATTATATTCTTTTGATAAAAATAATGATTGATAATAAGGGAAACTATCATTATCCAATATAATTTTTTTAAGATTTTGATGTAAATTAATTACTTGTAATATTTGACTTTTAATTAATGCATTTTCATTATTATTGTTGTAGATTAAGACACTAGATTGGTTACTACCAAAATAAAGGTTTAAATTTTTAATATTGTGGATGAAATTTGAATTTTGTAAAATTAATACAAAAATATCATAATAATAGGTTACATAATTGGAAATAGGAAAGATATCAATGTTAAGAATATTTAAATTTACTTCATTTTCAATAAATAATTTAAATAATGATATATAAATTAATCTTTTAAAATTAAATGCTGAAAGGTTATCTGAATTTTGTAAAAAATATCTATTTCCGGGTTTTAAAGTTCTGACAGAATCTTCAAACCACTTTCCAACAGAAGTAATAACCTTTAATAAATTAATATATTTTATAAAATTAGGATAATTAAAAAGTGTATTTAAATAAAATAAATTATCATCAATTTTATATATCTTTAACTTTGTTTTAAGATCATCATTTAAATTTTGTAAATAAATTTCAATAAATTTGTAATTTTTTGTAGGAATTGAAAATGGATTTACGAAGAAAGGGTATTTGTGTAATCATATTTTATTATTAAGCCTGATTTATATTAATTTTCGGAGTGACGTCACTAACGTTGTTAATTATAGTTCGAGTTATGTCGATCACTTGCCATGACTGTTGTGGCTTAGCCGCTAATCATCCATTTCGAAAAAAAAATTAAAAAAATTCGCGAAGTATGGAAATGATTTATTTATTTATTTTTTTTTAAAAAAAAAATATGAATAAATATTTATACAAACCAATTCTAATGTAAATGCAAATGAAATAAATTTCAAAATAACATACCGAAAAAGTGGTCCTAAAGTCTATTTAAAAAAATAAAAAATCAATAATTAAATATTAAATTTGATAACTCATTAATATATCTATCACTCTTAAAAGTAAATCTCTATTTTACCTAGACCGACAACAACACGGAAATCTGAACAACCCGACATTTTTTTTACCAGAAAATCTTATTTATCACATAAAACTGGATTTTTATATAGTATAGTTTGAATATTTTGATATGATCTGCATCTGTTTATACGTCTCAGTTTTTTCTGTTAAAAGAAAAAAAAATGTCACGGCTTGATGATGATATTCGAGTTGTAGTATCCATCGGTATGTTTATCATAGTAAATTCAATTTTTATTAGATAAAATAATCTCCAATTAACTTTTAATATTGAAAAGCTCACAGGATAAGTTGTTCAAAAGTCTGGAAGTATGATTATATAATGGTTAATTTGTAAAATTTGGATGATTCTAATTAATCAAAATTTTCAATTAAAACAATTAAAACAGGGTTATGCTTGTGCACACAAGTCTAATCCAAATGAGATAATTGTACAAGAAAATTAGGAAGGACTTGAAGGTCATTATAAAACTCCGACCGTTATTAAATATGACGAAAAGTATAAAGTCGTAAAATCTTGAGAATTTCCTGCCTTAGCGGAAAAACAAAAAAAGAATTCTGATTATTTAAATTACATTTAATAAAAGAATTAAGTGATAAACCTTTTTTATCGGAAGGATTGGAATATAAGAAAGTTATCACAGATCATTTAGGAAAATTGGCCGAAATGATTAAAATTAGTTGCGTTAGTGAGTGGCAAAATTTGGATTTTACAGACAAGTTTAAACTTTACTTACGTATTTCATTTATATACAGTTTATATGTTTTATTCGAAGTTCATTTTAATTAATATTGCTTTTTTCTACTAATTGTTTACCAAAGGTACCGGCAGAATTTGATGATGATGCAATCTCAACTATGCGTTAATGTGTTTTTACTGCAGAACTGACTAAAGACAAGTTTAGTAGAAACTTAAAATTTACGACAGAACGTATGCAATTCATATATATGGTTTATCTAATAATTCGGAAATCAATCAAATCATTTTTTTTTTTTCTTTCTTTCTGAAAAATAGCTGAAGCTGTCGCAATATATTGTTTGTATTCTATGAAGGGACAATATAATTTAGGTATAGGAGGTATGATAATAACATCCCATCTTTTTAAATAATAATTCTCCATCGAATAAATTATTTTTGCAATCACAATAGCTTCGTTTATGATTGTTGATTGTGGCGGTGACACGGTAGATTTAACAACACGGCAATTATTGGATGGCAATAAGATGAGTGAAGTAACAGAACGTACGGGAAATAACTTTGGATCAAGTTTCATAGATCAAGAATTTGTAAAATTTCTAGGTCGTAAGTTAGGAAAATATGTAATTGAAATATCATTATAGTCTATTGCAATATATAATACAAGAATTTTGTAGACGTGTTAAAATCCTTTCTATAGGAAACAGTGATATTGATTTAAATGATCATAAATTAATAAAACAGTATGTTACTGGAGTAGGTTAGAAGAATCCGATTGGTTGATAGAAATCGAATTCAAAGATATTAAAGCGATGTTTGATCCAGTTATAGGAAGAATTATTCGATTGATAAGAGGACAACTAAAAAAGAGGAATAAAAAATCATGTTCGGCTCTGATGTTAACTGATGTATTTAATGAATCTAGATACTTACAAGCTAGAATTAGACAAGAATTTGGCGTACCAATACATCCTATAATTGCCAGTGGAGGACTTCAAGAAGAAAAGGTCGTGAATTGTGTCTTAAAAAGAACATACGGTATAACAAATTTTCTACTCTATTTAGATGCATATCGGATTTTAGGAAAATCTGAAGCATTTAATTATAAGAACCGATATTGCACGAGCATCCCAATCAGATGATCCAGCATCGGAGAAATTTTGTCTATAATTTTCGAAGCACTCACAAAACGAGGTGGACAAGTTCCAGTAAATAAAAAAGTTATTAATGCATTTGAACCTTGTTCAATAATACAACAAAAAATTGAATTTAACATGTACGTTACAAGAAATATTGATGCAACATTTTGTAATGATCCCGGAGTTAGTATATTTCGTAATTGGGAGATTGAATTACCAAAGAATGAAGATATTAAAGACATGGAGGACATAATAATTTTATTTACTTTATCTTTCGGATCTGTTGAAGTTTTAGCTATTGCAAAAATAAAAAAAAAACCTGTGCCAAATACCAAGTTTCATTTAAATGTGAATAATAATTATATAATTTATTATATGATATATGATGTCCAATATTTTTTTAAAATTTAATAAAATATGTTTATAACAAACTTTACATTATATAAAAACTAAGGCTATATTCTATTAAATGATATTTATTTGTCCTTTGATTTAATTTCTTCGCTAGCAGCAAAAATTAGAATGAACGTAGTTTAATAATGAATAATTTTATAAATTAATTACCGGACTTCATAAATTAATAAATATTTGTGTTATCGATCATATTTATGTTTATTGAAAGAGTTAAACTTTCTATTACATAAACGCGCATCCTAGTATTTTATTTTTCAGCAAAAGTACTTATATCGAAAAAGATTTAGAAGGTTGACAAACTTTTTGGGAATTGGGACTATAATTTGAATTATTTCAATAATATTAGACAGATAAATATAACAACTTATGATTACTTGTTTATAAGTGCAAAATTGTTAAAAATAAAATTAATTTGTATAATCCAAGAGTAAAATGTAAAATTGGAGGTCTTATTCTTGTTATTCCGTGAGGAACTCCACAGTCTACACGCACAATCGGTAAAATACATAAACAATATTTGATATGAATGTTAATAAATAGACTCCCAACCAACTTCATACCAGGTTCATCACAAAAAACCGCATTCTGTTCTTTTGTATAATATATCTCAAAGCTCATTTTTGTTTGATCCGGATAAATGGAAATTAAGTTCTTAACTATAAATTCTTGATAATTTTAATTTCAGTTTTACGTACAATACAGTACGACGAAATTTATAAATTCTCTCATCGCTCGTGAGTTGATCTAGCGAATCTCTCTATTCACATAAAGGAGATATTATTACTCCAAACGAATATATCAATACGCGAGTTGGGATAACATATTTTACATTATCCAAATTTCTTGATTTTAATAACTTTTTCCCGTATATTGCTGCGCCACGTGAAACTGCTGCGAAAGGTTAATTCGGAATCGTGATATTTTCTACCGATTTTCTAAGAATATTGCTGAACAATTTTTGAAATTATCGAGCTGAATCCGAATCATTTTGATAATTCTATCAATAATAGGACCAAACAGGAATTTAACAGTATCAAAATCAAGTTCTATAATCCAATCCTTCACTTCCATCAAATCTTTTTTAAATCAGTGGAACAAAATATTTTAATTTACCATAATGCTTATCACTAATCAAATCAATAGCTAAATTTCCAACTTCACGATTAGGTAGTTCAATAAATTCTTTATCAATGATAGTACTACAAAAGTCTCCAGCTCATTCATATTTTTCTAATAGTTCACGTGTTGCTAAATCCACTGTATCATCGCCGCAGTCGATGATCATAAAAGTTGCTTGAATATTTAGAAATCAATATAAAACTTTACTTCCAAGTTCTGTAAATCTGTGTTCTCTTAAGCTACTATACATACAGTAAATTGCTACGGCTTCTACTATATTAATATTTCTCCATATTAATACATTTAATATTTATTATCAGAGTACAAACAAATTAAACTACGTTCAGTTGTAAATTGCAATCTTTCAGAACGAAAATAAATAAAGATTTGCATGAATATTAAAATAATATTTGAATTATTTATTAATATGATAATAATTACAAATAAAGCACAAATTGTAAAAAAAGAAACTCACATTATTTTAATAGTAAAATTCATTTTTTTATAAGTAAATTATTTCACAAATTTGAAAGATATCCAAAACTTTCTTGTTAGGTTATTTATTGCCTAAGTAATCTAAAAAATAGATTATATGGTAAAAAAATATGTTAGAAGACTCGAGTACTCTAAGTAAGCTTGTAGAAAAGACAGATTCAAGCCCCCATGCCTACTATCAACTGACATTAACGATATATCGTGAGTGATCAAACTCGTGCAGAAGTACTATCACATTGATAATAAGACATGAGACCCACCACCAAAGGGAAGGGCCCCACATACAGAAGTCTGCGACATAGCTTGAGATATTATTATTTTTCCGTAATTTTTCTCATTAAGGTAACCAGACTTCTAGAAGAGAAGGATAACCAAAGCACTCTAGGTGCACAACTCCCTTATACATCCCAGCTTAGTCATTTCCACTTACCAAATTAGTAAAAATAATAATTTATCACTGTTAATTTCCATTGACTAAATAGAAATTTCCAAGGTTTGAAGGTTAAAACTTTATGTAAATCATGAAATATAAAAAATAGAATATATAGTAAAAAATATGTTAGAAGACTCGAGTACTCTAAGTAAGCTTTGTAGAAAAGACAGATTCAAGCCCCCATGCCTACTATCAACTGACATTAACGATATATCGTGAGTGATCAAACTCGTGCAGAGGTGCTGTCACGTTGATAATAAGACATGAGACCCACCACCAAAGGGAAGGGCCCCACATACAGAAGTCTGCGACATAGCTTGAGATATTATTATTTTCAATTATTTTTCTCATTAAGGTAACCAGACTTCTAGAAGAGGAGGATAACCAAAGCACTCTAGGTGCACAACTCCCTTATACATCCCAGCTTAGTCATTTCCACATACCAAAATAATAAAAAGTCCAAGAATATTTATCTTCATTGTTTGATGTTAAGTAAAAGTCTTCCAAGGCTTTTTTTACAAAAATGAATAAGAATAAAAATCTTGTATATAAAATATAAGTTTGAGAAAGTTATAATAAATATTAAAAGAAAATGATGAATATTGAAGGAAATGCTAAATATTAAAGAAATAACAAATATTATATTAAAGAAATAATATTAAAAGGAAAAAAAATCTTGGAGACAGAAAGAAAAAAAAAGTGATTTTATTTCCCATGGGAAAATCATTAAATATATACTGCGAGTCATCGTGATTATATGATGTAAGATTGTTTACGCGTTATAATCAATTAATCATTACGCGCATTACACAAATGTTGATCACGTTGGTCAATATTAGTTAAGCAATTAAATACTTTGCATTAGCGAGTTTTTCATAGTCCTTATAATAACGAAAATATTTCACTCAATATGAATGAAAATCTCTCCCTTTTTGTGATCTGTTAAAAGTCTTACGTATGATTAGCTTTATCTACAGTTAGTAACTTCGTCCAAAAAAATCTTAGACCTAAGGGTTGGGGTATCAATTCCTTAATGTTGAGATATTAATTACACATACTAAATGATCATATAACACAATATTTCGGTAATTCAATTTCCCTTCCACGAATACCCAATATCAAATCGAACTGCTAAAAGTGAAAAAAACCGAATATCAATAAACAAGAATTATGAATTTATCATTACTTTGAGATTTTGTGTACTTCCATCCCATCGTAATTAGCTTTTTTTCACTTTTTTTTTAATTTCAAGTAAAAGCAGTTACCCTTCGCATTTTCCATTCGTATAAGTAACAATTCAAGTTATTATCTATAAATATTTATTTATTTATTTAATGATTTTTTAATTTCCTCGTTATAACTTATAGACGCAAGGATACAAAATGAAGAAATTAAATTATATAGCAAAGTTGCAATTTTTCTTAACTTCAAAGATTTATGAATTTCTGATGGAATATTTATGATTAATAATTTTCGCACTGAACAAGCTATAAAAAAAAATGTAATACTATAAATACTATAAAAGGGTAGGATTGATAAAATCCAATATATTAGCTCATACAGCGCGAATGAAATATCAAAGTTTACTAATGAAGAAATTCAAACAATTATCAAGAGTAGCTCTATTACCGATCAGACTATTGTATCAGAGGCGTTAGTGAATTCCTTGATATCAAGACTACTTAACCCCATATGCCTATCATGGTATCCAATTATTATGAGGAACTGTGTGAGACGATTTGTTTTCATCATATGGTGATAGTTTGTCTTGTTGTATTCTTATACTTTATTATTTTTCTCTTTCGCTTTGAAATTGTTTTAGCGTAGTCTCATTCTGTAAATATTTCAGAATGATGAGACAATTTCAAACAAAAAGGGTTCCTAATCTGTTGATTACGTGAAAATCCTGGGTCACATGCTGAGGCATGGAAGGAGACCTTGAACGAGATAGAATAATTTGCAAGAAATAGGCTTAATTTGTCCTATAAGGTATTAATTACATCGTCTAGTGTCACATACATATTAGCTTTAATATAAATACAACTATTCTTATTGTATTGAATCCAAATAATGGTTTCAATGTAGCAAAATTAAACAAATAAAAATGAAAGACTGAAAGAAAATTCAATTAATTGGATAATTAAATAGGAATAATAAATAATTTATATTTTGATAAAATGAATTATATGTATATATATTATCATATATAATTATATTAGAAAATCTTCTAGGCTTATTTTGTTAACTTATTTTCTTCGAAACCCTTTATTATATAAGAATTTACCTTAAAATTACTTTAATTATTGTTTATCATAAAACAATACTCAAAATACTCTTTCTGCTGATCTTCTGAAACAAATTTTATGGAAGAAATATCAAATTTTTTTTATCAAACTATATACCAAAATCTCACAAAACATAGTTTCAATGCAGTAAGAGATAATAAACAAATTTTTGAACGAGTTTTATGAGGGTTTTAGAGGGTTAGAAGAAAGTTTTTAAGAAACATATATGAAAAGCAGACTGTGAAAGAATATATTGAATATGAAGGGAAAGTTTTGAGACTGAACGCACTTACACGACCAGGAAAAATTCTGCCAGAAATTTTCTTGACAGATATTGAACGTCCTTTAGACGCATATTTAGTTGGAACTTTTATATTAAAATGGAGTATCGAAGTCCTCAAGAAAAATTTTACGAACTTCCCAAACAAAATTTTCAGAGCAGTAACAACTTTATATCACGTGAGCTGGAAGAGAAGGTTCATAATTTGGAAAATGAGGTAACCAACAAGGAACGAATAATACCGGGAAAAAATGAAGAAATAAATAAATATAAGGAAATAATTACAAATTTGGAAAAACGTGTTAGAGAATTAGAAATTGATGTAACGGTAAAAGAACGAATTAAATAATTTTGGGAAAAAGAAAGTATGACACAGGAAAAAATTTGGATACACAAAAATTTACAAATGGAAAAATCACGTGAGATCACATTTTATGGTTTTTGGAAGGACGAAGAAATTTATGAACATTTAAAAGTATAAGATACGTGGAACAATTAAAAGCAAATCGTAGATATAAATATAAAATGATCAAGGCAAAAATTAGTTTTACTAAATCCTACGAACAATTATTTATGCGAGGAGGCTCTAACATTATAATTAGTAAAAATGGTCGGGAATATTTTTTTAGAATATTTGACTCTAGTTTGATGGCACGTGAAATAAGTTTGGAGTTTTGATGGCAAGCATTTAAGAAACTGAAGAATAATAACGAAGAAACAGACGGTAGTATCATTCAAGGCATTATAGAAAAATATGGTGGTCATTTCGGAAAAATAATTTGGATCAGCAAAATTAAATACATCTTAATCTATGAAAATGATATGATGAAAGCCATATATAAATCTGTGATGGAAGATGATTTAGGTACAGGATTTCAAGTCAAAAGAAAGACGAATTAATAAATAGTAACGGCAATTTCAAAAAACAAAGAACTCTGAGGACGTCGTAGAAGACGTCAAACAAAAGTGTTGACATTCTGCCAGAAGATGAACAAGTTTACGAAGAGACGGATGGTCTAATGGGTATGACGTTAAACAGGAATAATAAGGTTGAAGAATTTAACAAATTAAACGAGGTTTTTAGAAATAGGGTTAACAGAAGGGTCTATAATAAACGTATTATCAGGGAGAAAGGGAAGAAGTGATAGCGAGTAAATACTAAATAGAGTATTTTTAATACTATAATAAACAATATCAAAATTTAGTTAATATTTTATCAAATTTTGTATTTAGATAGATACTATATTGACCCAATGTTGAAAGTGGAATTAATTACGTTTGCAATTATTCCATTACTAATAGGTTAAATAAAAAAATACTAATACTCTTTCGCAATTACCAACTATACACATATTCGCGTTTCTAAGATTCACCATTTGTAATTATTGAAAAAAGATATTTTTTTTCGTATTATAATTTATCATTAAAATAAATTTACTAGGCCGGTAATCAAATCAAACTGCTCCAAATCTTTTTCTGACCATAATAACAGCTAATGGCTATCAACGATAGTTAATATTTAAGTTGGAGCAGTCGGTTTTCTTAGTAAAATACAAAGTTTTATGTATTGTTACAATAATTAATTTCATTTATTATTTTCAAAAAATTTTATTAAATAAAAATAATTTTTTCATTTTTTCATTTAATTTATTGAAAATTGAAAAATGATTGCCGATCATGTGATACATGACCAATTCAAAAATGCATAGTATAAAATCGAGCACGTTATGATTTTATTACATAAAAAAATTAAACATAGCCCGCGTAAAAAGTAAAAAAGAATTAAATTCAGTGGTCTTTAATTTTAATTATAATTATTCAAATAATATTGGCGAAAATAAAAATCTCTGTAAAAATTGAAATTTCTTAATTTACATTTTTCTAATGATATTTCTTGCTCACGTGTTTTTGTTTATTCTTTTCCCACCTTTTCCCATCCACTGGACGTTAGTCTCTCAGAGTTAATTTCGTGTCGCACAAATATCATGATTTTCATGGCGCAGTCGTGAAAATCATTAACTATTGTAATGCCGTAGTATACATAGTAAATTTATTAATTATGTGGCGCAGTTTTATATTTAAAATTACTGTATAAATTTTATCTTGTTTAATTTAGTTAGTTTAGTTTATTTTATCACGTGAGTCCGAAATGACTCTAAACTATTGGTATAAATATGGACCAATTAAGGTCCGCAATGACGTTAAACTATGGGATGATCAACGATCAACAATATTAAGTATTACAGTAGATCATGAAATGATAAGTATCGGGTAAATTATTTACTAGAATCATTATGAAATTTGTTGGAAAGCTGTGATCTTGAAAATATCCTGATCTACAAGGTTACTCATAAACAAATATAAAAGGAAGTGAAATGTGACTTCCCCAAAAAAAAGGAATGACTCGAAAAATGGGGAATTCAAAATTATTAAAGAACGGATAAATATATTAATTAAATTTTCACACTAATATTTATTTTATTCATATTATTAAACCAAGCATATTATTGTATTTATTTATATTATTAATAAAGAATGACGTTTGTTAATATCTAAGGTGGCAACGTGATTCATCACGGGCTTAGGTATTACACTATGATGTTATGGTCGGCTGATCACTCGGTATTCGGTAAAACGTTTCACTTGTTTCATTAATTACAAGTCCATAAATAGAATATTTTTATTTTTGACCGTTACATCAATAAATTTTATTGCTTATACCCCTATAGTACCTATAATAACAATAATAATAACAAAATAAAAAAATGCAGAATAGTGAAAAAACAAATGAATGGATTAATTGGATTGAAGAAGCTATTGATAAAAAACATATTAAATATTATGAATATGAAAATTTTAAAAATATTCAAGAAATTGGTTCCGGAGCATTCGGAAAAGTGTATCGTGCTAATTGGAAAAGTTTTGAAGATTATTTAGCGTTAAAATCTTTTTTTGATCTTAACAAAATTACCTTAAAAGAAATTGTTAATGAGGTAATTTTATTATTTAATAAAAAGATTCTATTTGCATACAATATTTTAAAATTATTTATTTTATGTACTCTTTTTATATTCATATTTTTTTTTAAAATTTTTTTTTTTTTTTTCTCTTCAAATTTATTTTAATTAATTTATGTTCATGATTTAGATTAAACTTCAACGAGATGTAGATTTTCATAATAATATAATTCGCTTTTATGGAATTACAAAACATGCGTCAGGTACTAGTAGAATATCATATAACAACCAAAATTGAACGAAATAAATCTTTTTTTTATGAAATAATTATTAATAACTATTTTTATTAGAAAATATATTTAATCCAACAAAAGATTATTTATTGGTAATGGAATACGCTGACAGTGGTACGCTTCGTGACTATTTGAAGAATAACTTCCATAGACTTACTTGGGATGATAAATACAATTTGGCATCTCAATTGGCTCGTTCTATACTATGTCTACATGAAGAAGGAATTATTCATCGGGACTTGGTATTTTATTTTTCAGTATTAAGATTAAAAAAAATATATTGATTTCAATAATTATTAATTTATCTTTATTTGAATATTATAATAGCATTCTTGTAATGTATTGGTTCATCAAGATTCCATTAAGTTGGCGGATTTTGGCTTATCAAAAAGGATTGGTGAAGCATCTAATCACAAACAAAATTACTTGGAATGGTTCCCTATATTGATCCAAATGTATTGACGGATAACAATTTAAAATCAAATGAGAAAAGTGATATATACAGCATTGGTGTTCTGTTATGGGAAATATCAAGCGGGAAACCGCCATTTCATGAAGAGAATTATGATTTTAGTTTAATGTATAAAATTTCACAAGGTCGAAGGGAAGAGATTATTTCTGGTACTCATGATGATTATTCTAATCTCTATACTGGTAAAGTGTTATTTTTTATTTTATTCATTTAAGATTTATTAGTTAAATATATATTTCTGTTTATTAGAGTGTTGGAATGGTGATTTAAATAATCGGCCGACTATACATGAAGTTGTTGATAGACTAAGAAATTTTACTCTACGTTCAAAACGTAGAAGATATGAATATTTAACCCCAGATAGTTTAGAAAATTC
>QZLH01001939.1:5044-19718 GCA_003833135.1 Oehlia diaphana
GATTTGGGATGGGATTGGGATTGGGATTTGGGATTGGAATGGGAATGGGATTTGGGATTTGGGATGGAATGGGATGGGATGGGATGGGACTCCCATCCCATTTATTTGGGCGGCAAGTATACGTCAGATGCGCAAAAATGCTTGTTTTTCTATACAATGCATTATTAGAAACATTTATGATGAGTTGTGATATCTTTTATCTATTCTGAAAAAATCACCTTACTGAAACCAGGTGGATTGTGACCATAATCAACCCGAAGGTTACGGTCAATTGTCATTAGAGTTTATTCTCGTGTTTATATTTTTATATTTTACAGTCTAAAATTATAAATTTAATAAAATTAAGTACACCGTTCCTTTCTTTTAAGAAAAAAGGAAATGATTTTTGAAACTCAGAAATTATTTATTATTATTATTATTATTATTATTTTCTCAAAAAAAAAAAAATAAAATAAAATTAAAAATAAAATTAAAATATATACATAAAATACAACCTAACTACAGTATAATTTTCAGCGGAGCGAACTTATATCGTAATTTCGTTAGTTTGCCCAAACCATTAAAATTTAGTAAGTAATATTCGTCCGATTTTTACTCTCCGATTCGCCTTTTTAGTTATACAATATAAATATGAATGGAAAATACTAGCTTATTTAATAAGACCGGTATTTCCACCTGTTTAAATCATTTCTATATCTTACAAAAATAATTTCAAATCAGCTTTTATATAACTACTGTAAAAAAGCGTCATCTATTATTTATGAGGGTAATGTGATCCGAAATTTTGAATTTGGGTTACCTAAGTAACCAAGTAACCAAAGCGTTACAAGTACTTGTGCAAGTAGATCGATAATTTACGTTATCAGCCCAATAGGATCATGTAGAGTTTCATAAACCCGATATTTTTATTAGACATAGCAATAACACATGATTGATATAATAAAAGTGAAGTAAAAAAAGTATAATAATTTATAAATAAAGCTTATAAATTGGACTAAAAATAACATAAAATGAAAATGATATTAAATAGTTATTGGATGGGGGAATAGAGATATCGGTCGAAGACCGATATCCCCCATCCAATAACTGAGTTATAGTTCGGTCATTAGGAATACTGCGGTGACCAATAGGAATTAATGCTACGGTCAGTAAAATCCCGCATATTCCTAATCGACATTAATTAATGCATGATCAAAAACGTTCAGTACGATAAGGTTATATCGGTCACAGGGACCTTCATTGATTGGTGAAAATGAACCCATTTTCGTCCAATCATTCAGTCCTTGTGACTGGTATAACTATTTTTAATATTTGTAATTTTACTATTTACATCTCCGTTCATTTCAGAAAATCAGATGCTATTGACTGTGTTGCAATTTGCCAATATGCCAGTAAATTGACAATTTGATGCTATCTGTTTATTGAAAATTAAGTAAAAAAATTCAAATTTACTAAAAAAAATACTGTCAATAACTATACTTCATTATTTTAACAAAAGTTTCTGATTCCATATCATGCTTTATTATAATTATATTACTTTAAAACGAATATTTACAAACTTTTTTAAATTTTTGAATATTTACCTATTATGAAACACGATGATGAAAGATTTTAATAAAAAAGATAATGAAAAATTTGAAATTTTCATATTATTGTTACATCAAGAAAAGGTTTTAATTTTGAATCGAAATCATCTCTCATTCTTGACCCATTATAAGAAATATTGAACCTAATAAGAAATTACGTATGAAATGAATGATTCCCACCTCGGTATCATAAAATACCTTCTCTCATTATTAATATATTGATTTTAATTGATAAAAAAAGTGAATTTATTCCTCACCTTGGATATTACTCGCCCAAAATTAAATTTTTATTGACAAAACTTTTTTCATAAATATTTAATCATAACAAATAATATATTATTTATTTAAAAATGCCAAAATTACATATCATAATAAAGTACTGTTATGAGAAATGTACAAATAATAAATGTACTTTTATAAAAATTGAGATCCTAGTGATTTCAAACTCGCTGAACAACTTTCAATTAATAGAGAAAGTTCAGTTGATTTGACCAAAGTGCTCAAATCACGCTCTAAAGTCATGAAATAGAAATAAAAAGAAAATTTGTAAGTTAGTACCATTATGAAAAACGTCAAGTATTAATAATAGTACCTTCGTGAAAATTGAGATCCTAGTGGTTTCAGACTCGCTGAACAACTTTCAATTAATAGAGAAAGTTCAGGTGATTTGATAAAAGTGCTCAAATTACGCTCTGAAGTCATGGAATAAAAATAAAAAGAAAATTCGTAAGTTAGTACCATTATGAAAAACGTAAATAACACCACAAATATTAATAATGCCCGAGATCCTAGACCTGTTAAACAACTTTCAATTAATAAAGGAAGTCAATTTTCTTTGATCAAAGTGTTCAAATTATGCTCTGAAGTCATGAAATAGAAATAAAATGAAATTTGTGAATTAGTACCATTGTAAAAAATAAAAAAGTTGCCCAGACCTACGGATTCAGGCAGTAAATAATTCCATAAGTATTAATAATACCTTCATGAAAATTGAGATCCTAGCTGTTTAGGATTTGCTGAATAACTTTCAATTGACAAAGGAAGTTGATTGGCTCCAAAGTCCAAATTACTCAAATTACGTTCTAAATCACAGAATGGAAAAATTAGGACCACTATGAAAAATGTAAATAATTTCACAAGTATTATTAGTACCCTTAGATCCTAGCAGTTCGGAACCACCGAATAACTTTCAATTAATAAAGAAAGTCAATTTGCTTTGACCAAAGCATTCAAATCACGCTTTGAAATACATGTAAGTAAATTATAGTAGTTTAATATGATAATGTTTCCTTAAAATGTGTCTTTTTTGAGAAACAAAAAATTTAGTTTTGCTTTTATTATATAATATATTTTAATAAAATGTTTTCAGAAATTTTTGTAAAGAAAAAATAATCAAATATAATAATGATGTATTTTGAGTTGTTACGTGAAGAGGATGGGTGATTCACTGGGTGAGAAAAAAATTTTTCCCCAAATAAAAAAAACTTTTTTTAAAAAATTTTAACAACATACTTACATCAATAAAGCATGCCATCATGTTTGGCCAGCCAGGAATTTTAAAAATTGCGTTTACTCCCCGTGGATATTCAATAGAAAAGATCAAATAATATAGATATTCTGTAAAAAAGGTTACACACTAGAAGTTGTATTAAAATCTTACAGATTTTAAACCCCAAAAATATGATTTAATAAATTCTGAATATTGATCCTCAGGTATAGTTTTATCTTCAATATTTAAAAGAATAATCGGATTTATCCTAAAAAATAATAATCAAAAAAAAATTGATTAAAAAAAAAAAGAGATTGTACTTAACCTTATAAATATTAGAGATCGACCAAATTTCCTTTTTTCATTTAATTGATGCATCAAAAATTAGCGATCGAACTTAATCTTCAAACTCGTTCTATATAGTTATCAACAGGTACCATAATTAGTTTTTAACAATTTTTTTAGAAATAATCGTTTGTTATGAGAGATTATTTTAAGAATTTTTTTGTCCGAAGCGTAGGACTCGTAGGACATTTGGAGTATTACCCACAATTTGTTGATTTCTGGTAGTCGCAATTTTATTAAAACGTGAGATCGAACTAATAAAGAAATGCGACGTGACGAATTACGATTTGTTTAATCTTGTGAAACGAAGTAATTAGAGGTTTTCCGTAACGATAATTTCTTTATCATGTTTTATTATAAATCTAAAAGTGTAAAAATATATATTTTATTAAATATTAATAGACTCATACGGTCAAGTATTTATTATCCAAAAGGTAAATAATTATTAATCACCTATTTTGACATTATCACAAAGACATATTCATTGTCGTTCAGTTAATAACCAAACAAGAGACAGAATTTGCATTAGAATCTGAGAACGTAGTAATTAGCTTTTATGTATATTCACAACCTAATTTACGAGATATGAGTTATATTTTTACTATACCCAATATTTGAAAAATATACCTCTATTATTTCTTTATAATTCAAAAAAGAGAAAGTTTTATAATAATGTATATTTTACATCATTTTTCTCTTAAGGTATTACATTCTACTCATTAAAAACGTTTGAATAAGTTCGAATATATGGAAAGACTTAAAAGCTTATTAACAACACAATAAGCATTAGAAGTTTAAATTGGATCATGGATTAATTTTAACTGGATTAAAAATAATACACGATCAAGCATGCAAAAGTAAATTTGTATACAGGAAACCTTTAGTATATACGTATATTAATTCTGAAGAAGATGTTGTTGATATTCAAACCCACTGTACATGTGCATTAACTTTCCTATATATATTTTACACCATTTTACATTTATGCTGATTAAGAATTATAGAAACTTAAGAATGTGAAATTTGATAACGAATTATTTGAAGAGAAAAACTTTAATTAGAAGTAATATCATTTGCCAAAAGTTTTAAAATTTACCTACTCTGGAGCAAATAGATTTCGTGTATGTATTCCATTTAAATATTCTGGAGAAATCGGAGAGACGTTAGACGGAGGAAAGTTAAATATTTATGGTAAATTAACCTAATGGATAATTTTTTTAAAAAAAGGATCGTTACTTTATGATGTAAGAAATGGATCACGATCAGCCAAATTAATACAATTAAACGATTATATGTTTGGATTATTTGAATCAATTAGAGCCTTTGTTAAAAGTAGTTCTGCGATGGGTTTTAGAATTCGTTATCATATAAAGACAATTTGGTAGGAATTCCAGTTACGAAATCAAACAGATAATCATAGGCTAAATTTATTTCTTATATTTTGTAGTGGAATTCATTGACTACTCTACAATATTTGTTCCGAATTGTGAACGAGATGAATCAATCACGAAAAAAGTTTTAAATTAGGCTCGGTTTCGGTGAAGCAGTACTCTAATTTCGGCTACTATGACTAACTTGATGATGGAACACAAGTTAGAATAAATGGTATCATAATTTTAGATTAAATTTAGAGAAATTGATTTCAAAGTTATTACGAGATCTCTAATTAATACCATCATCCAAATAGATAATTGAAATTAAAAGAAAATAATGGCTATAACAAGCAATGTAAGTAAAAAGTAATCATTTCTGTTTAAAGAAAATTTAACATAATTTTTAATAGATCCTCGTAAAAAAATCTAGTACCTTCTCGAAGTAGCCGATTTTCTAGGATTCCAGATAAATTCCTGGACAATGATGATCAAACTACGAAAGCACAAGATAAAAGATCTGATACAAGAATGTAAAAAGGCATGCTCAATGAAGATATCCCAATTCACAAGTTAGCTTCCTCTCATCGGAAAAATCACGGCAACAATGGATGCTGTATTCCCAGCCAGATTGTACTCTCGTGCCCTTCTGCTGGACAAGAATATTGATCTGAGAAGCAAGGTTGGAATGGTATTATCGAACTTTCACAAGGAAGCATCATGCAATTGAAATGGTGGATCAAAAAATTACTTCTATGGAACGGGCGAAATCTGATTCTGGAATTTGGAGGAACCAAAGACGATATTGTACACCGACGCTTCGTTCTCCGGCTGGGGCGTGTCCCGCCTGTCCCGGGAAGATTGCGTAATACATGGAAGATCGTTATCTTCATATCAACGAAGAATCAGGTTTTACTTTTAACACACGTTTTAAATTAAATGTGATTCGCAAATTTATATGTTATTAATTTTATTAATATGTTTATTTTAGAAAGTCGATTTAATATACATTTTAGCCAGAGGGTAGAATGCAGAAATGGTGAAGAAAGTTAGAACTTTCCGGAATAATTAATAAATTCAGTATGAAGAAACAATACAAATATCAATCAATGAAGGCTGAAATCAGATAACGGCGTTCTAGTTTCTCAGGTCAACGATAATGTTTATATACTACGTTGGTTCGCGGCAAACAAAAAATTATCGGAGAGACGTGATCTCTGAGTGGACTGTGTACCAAAAATACCTGATGATTTGAAACACCCTTTCGTACACAGATTTATATACGAAAATGAAGATATAATTTTATTTTCGCTAAGGCAATTTTGATCAAAGGAACACGGTATTTGTATGCATAGTTTAAAACAGAAGAGGATCTTGGATGGGCGGTTACAAAAGGTTGGAAGGATCCGATGTGAGTGAAACGTGGATAATCTCTACGAAAAAGAAAAATTTTAATTTTTTTATACTAGATATATCGAATAAAGATTTTACAAAAAAACGGATCAATAACGAGTGATAATACGAAAGAGAAAGAAGTAATACAGATTCAGGAGGATGGAGTGACCGAGTTGTTGAATGAATATGGTCAGACCGAACAAAAATTTAAGTGAGTATACCAACTCTGAGTAGGTAGTAGAAATAACTAATGAATTTGAAAGGATAATTAAGTAGTCATGTGGAAGACGGTAATAAAAGGAAAATTTTACGTCAAACGAAGATTCATAGTTATAGAGTTATAGTAGGAAGGTAGAGTTCGGGAAACAAAAAACCTACGGAGAAAGAATGGAACGAATATCATAGTGTTAACGTTAGTTGCTCTGCAAGACTAACAAAATCTTCAGGTAGGAAAAAAGAGGGTAACAGGTATCAAAAAGAATAAAGAAAAAGAAGATACCAAAAAGAGAATATTCGTGGGATGATGTTTGTATATAGGGGAACTAAGAAAAAGAAGAATAATATAATATATCAGAAGTCAGTAACGATAGTTTGAGATTCTTAATAATACAAATGCATAGTTTAGTTAATATAAATTGTAAGTTAACGAAAAATTTCAATATGTACTAGTTTTTTAGTGATTTCATACATTAGATACATGGTTATATGCATTTGTATTTTCACAAATGGTTATCGTAAAGTGTATTTTTTTCATATTGGTGATGTTCAACAAGGAATTGAGCTTATTTTGAAAAAAATTTATTAGTCTAAAGACGAAAGAAAATTAATTTAGATGAACGGGATAAATTTTTCATTATAATTCTATGTTTAAAATATGGACAAGTGCAATAAAAATGGGGTTTAACTATATTCATATGTTGACATTTTATATATTGTAATTCATGTGAGAGATTTACCGTTGTGAAAATAATATTCTTCCGAGGGTATTCAAAATGGCGTAATTGACATGTTCGATCACGTTAAATCGCGCTCGTGAGGTCGTGATCATTTGTCGTATGTCGAACCCCCAGATTTTAAAAATTCTAATTTTGGGTCGAATTACAATGTTGATCGAGTTATCGAACCCAAGTACCCAACATACAACGCACGAGCATTGATTCGAAACAATCAACGATCTGGCATGATTGGATCGATTAAATTCCTTGCTTCCGATATCGAATAGATTTCGTTCCTTACCATTCGAATACTTTTTCTTGTCGTCCTAACTACTTTTACAATAATTAACAATTTATATTTATTATTTTAAAATCAAAGTATTGTTTATAAATAAATTCATGTTTTATTACTATTAAAAAAAAAAAAGATAAATAAACAAAAATAAATAAAATATTTCGGGTTTGCGGTAATTGAGCGTTGGTACCACATCAGTATCGCATGATACAAATTTCATCACTATCGGGTTTCGACAACTACTAATATATTATTATTAACAAATTATTAGTAAAGAATTAATTTTATTAATACAATTTAACTAATTTACATAAAAATATATAAAATACCTTCGTTATTTTCAATCATATTTGTTTTCTTTAATTAAAACATGTCCGATTAAATTCAAAGGATATTCTCTTTCTATATCATTATCGATCTTTAAATTATTATAATTTGTAGATATAACACAAATATATAATTCAATTTCAAGATTTATCACAGGATCAGAATCACGATCAGATAAATTGATATCACTATTTGTATTAAATTTAAAATTTGATTCAATTTGAATCTTAATAGATCTTTCATTCCATTCAATTCTTTTAACAATATTATTATATTCATAATTAATTGATGAATGATTTTCATGTATTAAAACAGTATATCCTTCATATAAAGGAAAAAAAGTTTTAATATTAATATTTGATATATTAGATCTTAATTTAATTGATTTCTTTAAATAATTAATTTCAAAATCTCGATTATTTGGACTAAAAATTGTTGATCTTGAAGGATTTCCAATAATTAACCATAAAATATAACATCTCGTTATATCAATAATAGTATCTTCACCTTTTTTTATTATTGTATAAAATCCATTAAAATCATATAATCCAAAATTAATATAAATATCTTCTAATCTTGTATTATTTTCTGAAAGAATTAATCCAAATACATCATAATTTTCATTTTCTAATGATAAATCAAAATTTATACGTTTATAATTTTCGTTATTATTATTTAAATCAGTTAAATTTGTTATTCCTGTCATTAATATTTTATAATCATTTTGTGATAAATCATCTATTTTTTTTTGTTGTTCCTCGTTAAGAATTTTATATAAAGGAATAATTTGATCAAATTCAATAATTTCTAAATATTGTGAATCTTGAATCCAATTATATACTTCATCCTTTTCAATAGTATTTTCTTTTTGTGTTAAAAGAAATTTAATGTTTAATTTATCTAATGATTCGAGTATTTTATTAATATCATTAATATTATTATATGTATTAGATGAAGGGATATTTCGTAAAATATTTTTAAGTGATCTTCCTAATACAATTCTTCGCGCAAATAAATGACCATATTCATCAAATACTCTTTGTAAAGCTTTTAATGGTCTCATACTATTAAGAGCATCTTCTATAACTTGTTCAAATTCATATGTGGGTTTTATCATATATTCCATATCTAATAAAATTTCATATTTCTCACATTTGATTAAAACATGATTATAATCTTCATGATTATTATTATTATTATTATTAATTACGTTATTTCTTATGAATGGAAAAGTATCAAAATTTATAGGTGAAAAAATATTATTGGAGATTAAATTAAAATCAAATTCCGTTGATTGATTGACAATTTTTAAATAAGTTTTATCACGTGGATTGGCTTCAGGAATTATATTGATGTAAATAGGAATTTTCTCACTAATTTCTATTTCGCCATCATTATTAATTATTATTCCATGAAAAAGTTTAAAATCCTCGGTCCAAACCATTAAATTATCATCTACTATTTCCTCAGTCCAATCATCAAAATCTAACTTTTCATTAAAATTAATAATTCCAGGTTGTTTTTCTTCAAAAGTTTCAGAATCTTCATCAATCAATGATGTATCGTCCTTTAATCGAGAAATCGGAATGAGATTATCATAAGAAATAATATTAACCATATTCTTTTGATATAAATTATTCATCCAATTGATTAATTCTTCATGAGTATTTATCCTTTCCCCGTCCAATGTTATTAATTTTGGTAAAAGATTCAAGGTGAATAACTTGCTAAATTGGATTTCTGTAGAATATTTAATTGAATTATATACACAGAAAAAATAATACTTTAAAATACTTGCTTGTGTTGTAGTAACTGAAATAAAATCCTCGATAAATAATTGACCACCGACTAAGAATCTTCTTGCGAGAAAATCACCATATAGTTCGTGTAATTTCTTTTCATCATTTGTATATTCTAAAAAGGATTTTAACAAATTACCATTATAAACGATTTCTGCAACTGGAAAATTGATGCATGTGTCTATTTCTAAAACATTATTTTCAGAATTAATAGACGTGTATACTAAAGGTGATTCTTCATATAAATTCACTTTTAATTCACCGTCTTCAACAACCACCCCTTGTAAACTTGAAATTATATCATATCCGTTTAATACTATCCCATGATTCAACATAAATTTTCTAATTATTTGTTGCGCTGGGCTTTTAAATATTTCCAAAGTAATTTTTGCATTGTGTCTATCAGATATATTACCGTTCGTTACCCTAATGTTATCAATACCGGATTGTAATTTTATTCGTGATAAAATTTCATTAATTTGATTAATCTCAGGTCTCGAATTTGGATCATCTTGCCAACACTTTTGATAAAGTTGTAGATATTCTAAAGGTGTATTTGCGACTGGTTCTTCTCTCTCTCCATTTAAAAGTTTATTCTTTACTTGAGTTAAACCAAATACTTTTTGTATACAATCAGAAAATGGCGGACGCCCACTCGATATTTCCCATAGAAGAACACCTAAACTATAAATATCAGATCTCATATCTCGTTCGTAACTTGAATTGTGAAGATATTGAGGTTCAAGATAAACTATATTTATTTTAGTCGCTTGTTTGAGTAATTCTAAGTCCGTCACCATCACTTTACCATTATTAACTAATACGTTATACGAATGCTTTAACGATAAAATAAAATAATTAAGATTTTTTTTTTTTTAAAAAAAAAAAAATATATATATATACACAATATAAAGTATACTACTCACCAAATTTCCATGAATTACTTTTTCAGTATGTAAGAACATTAATCCACGAGTAATATCAAGTGCCATTTGTAATTTGACATTCCATTGTAAAGTATTAAAATTAATTTTTAAATAATCTCTTAAATTTCCTTCGTTAGCATATTCCAATACTGAAAAATAATTATCATTTGGGTCTATTATTGATATTAATTAGTAAGTAATTCCGGATATTGTAAAATATAGCAAAAATTTTATTCTAAATTACAATAACACTCATCATTACAGACCTTTAGTTAACCCGAGAAAACGATTAATATTTGAATGATCAATTTTACGTAAAACTTTTAACTATATTTATAAAAATATATAATATTAAAAAATTTTATTTCTCAAAACGATTATATATATAAAAAAAAATAATTCATTTATCATACCTTAAGAAAATATTCTTTAAAACCATTTTCAATAATTTTTAAATTATTCAAAATTTTTAATACGATGATAATATTATGATTTTTCCAATTAGCTTTTTTTAAAGTTCCATTAACTCTTTTATCAATTTTTTCTAAATTATTAAATTCATTAAAATCAAGAAAATCAATATCATCATCGTTTGTTCTTTCATCAATCCATTCTTTTAAAAACTTCATTATTGAATAAAGAATTTTTTTCTGTTTGATGATCGACACCCGAAACATCAGACCATTTTTTTTTTTTTTTTTCAAAAAAAGTACTTTCTATATTAGGAGTTTAAATCTTCGTCCTTAATAGGATACATTATGTAGAGTGAACTAATCTTAGGTAGGAAGTTTTGTAATTAAAAATACTTTATATTAATAAAAGTTATTTATCTATTTTAAGGTAAGGATTTATGTGGTGATTCAAAAGTAAAACTAAACTTTATTTAATTGTTGAATCAAAAAAAAAAAAAAAAAGATTATCGTGTGTAACAGGTATCAGCCGTGTGGCTTTTTTTCGTATCAATATTTATAAATCGGTGAATATACAATGTATGTATAAATAAATGATAATAAACCGTTCCCTCTCCCCGAATTTTTTTTTTTAAAAAAAAAAAATGTCTTCAAAAAAAATTAAAAAAATTACAATATTTATTAAAATTATAGATAATTTATCATTACAAAAATCTATTATAAAAAGATTAAATCCAAATGATTATTTGTCCGATATTCGTAAGGAATTAATCGAACATAATGTTATTAATGATATGTTGATATATTTAAAAGAAGAAAATGATGAAGAATTTGGAGAAATAGAACGTGAAGATGAAATGAATTTTCTTTTAAAAGATATTATAACAATTAAAGAAGGTCAAAATATTTTATACTTAAAAAGAAATTATTGGAAAATTTTAAGTAATCAATATAAGTTAGATTATGGGCGAACCATGAGTATTGATGGAATTAAGATAGCTGAAAAACAAGCTTTTATAATAAATAATTGTGAATTAAAAGAAATTAATAGATATAAAAAAGGTAGAATTGAATTTGAATCAAAAGAAGATTGGATGAAGAAAACAAATTTATTTGTAGATGTTGAAAATGGTAATAATAACATAACGAATTTTGCAAAATTTGGATTATCAGTTGTAAATTTACAAGATAAAAATTTTAATAATGAAATTCAATCATCTTATCAATATACAGAAATTGGTAAAGTATCATTAAAATTCAGCAAACAAAATTTAGAAAATTTAAAATTAACTGATGAATTTAAAAATGATGTGATTGATGCCATAAATTCAAAAAATCCTAGGGAAAGTTTTAAGAAAATTACTAAAGAATATGGTCAATTCATTCCAACTGAAATTATTTTGGGAGGGAAAGTTTACTTTAATGATACTGATGTTATGAGTGAAAAATCTTCAAAATTTTATTCTTTTAATTATATAAGATTACTTGGAGGTAAACATCCTGATGATGAAAATTTTGATGAAAAAAATTGGATTGAATCTTTGAAAAATTATCAAAATTGGGAGTGTATTGAATTTAAAAATCCCTTAAATATTTTTCATCTCTTATTCGAAGATTTACGTATACAAGCCTTTAAATCTATTGGAAAGCGAATCCTTTATACAAGTACTGAGAGTTGTGATTATTATTTAAATGAATCTGGAAGGCACAAAAATTTTGAATTAAAAAATATTCCACAAAATATTTTAGAAATCATTCACGATGAAGAATCTGATTGTGATATCTTTGCAACAGTTGTTGATACAAATACGAATTCAAAGAAAGTTTTCTTTAATTGTCAAATTCTAAGAAAACCAAATACAAAACCAAGTATTATAATTCATGGTATACAAAAAAGTTTTCAAAAACGTAGATATAATTTAAAAATTAAGATAATGATTATTGGTTATGATAAAGATTTTAATTTCATCCTTCCTGATACAATTAGCGTTGAATTAATAAAAAATGTTTATGATCCACAAAATCTTCTTGAATTTTATAGTATTCCATTAAAACAAAAACTTAATTCAATGGTGACAAATGGTATCCCTTTCTTTGGAATTCCTGTATTAAGTAATTTAGATTCTTCAAATAAGTCTATTATTATTGGTCATAATTTTTGTAATACTTTATCAAGTAACGATTTTAATATAGATGTTTATTCTTATTGTTTAAAAAAGAAATGTTACGATAAATTACCACATTTTGTTTTCTGTACTATAATTATTTCTGATTATCCTACTTCTAATTTTTATGCTTCACTTCCTTTTAATTTTAAATTTTTGAGAAATCCATTTATTGATCTTAATACTAGTAATATAAGTCCAAAATGTGTTAGTTTATATTTATCAAAAAATAATAATTATAATCCAATTTTTTTAAGTCAAAAAATTAATCAAATCAAGATAAAATATTTAAATTGTAAGTGTAAGAAAACTTGTTTTGTTTGTAAGAACAAAAAAGTAAAAATATCAAGGAATGAAAATGATATTGAATGTATAGTATTTGATTAGGTATTAAATTAGGAGATTTAAAAAATATAGAAATTTTTATTATGTAGTTTTAGAACGTTAAAAAAAATTTTTATCAAATTTTATTCAAATTTTATCAATTTTATCAATAAAGGTTTTTATTATTTTAACTTTTGGCAATATATACACTTGAAGTTGCGTAGTCACTCGTTTGTTTAAAAGAGTCGCTTAAAGAGATCTAAAAAAAACAAGCAAAAGAATTGAGAAGGTATTTACTGTATATTTTACATGACCAACCATCGAAACTGCGACATAAAAAAAAAAAATTTTAATCTTGGGCGTAAGTAACCAATGAAATTGAAAGGGTATTTATATTTTACACGATCAACTATCGAAATTACTGCGACGTAACAAAAAAAATTCAGATCTAAAATAATTTTTGGCGTTAGCAACCAATGAGTATTTATATCTTACATGACCAACTATCGAAACTTACCGCGACGTAACAAAAAAAATTTAAGACCTAAATTAATTTAACAAAGATCTAAAATAATTTTTGGCGTAAGCAACCAATGAAATTGAGAGGTTATTTATATATCTTACATTACCAACTATCAAAACTAAACTACTGCGAGTCTGCGACGTAACAAAAAATACTAATTTTGGGCGTAAGCAACCAATGAAATTGAACGGGTATTTATATTTCACTATTAAAAAACTACTGTGACGTAACAAAAAAAAATTTTAAGATCAGTAACCAATGAAATTATCCTTATTTCACGTCACTATAATAAAATTATATTACAGTTGTCATGTGCAAATCATTAATTCGCGATAAATCGAATATTTATAGTTTGCGTTGACACGAGTAAAATAAACCAAAGTTGTTATGCAAGCCTTAAAGAACCAATTGAGGTAGGGATTGGAATCGATTCTCAAAATGAGAATCGATTTAAGAATCGATTAATCGTGATTAATCGAATCTTGAGATTCGATTCTAAGATTCGACTTTCGATTTCGATTAAATCGATTCTAATCGATTCTATGCGTCATAAAAAAAAATTGATCATCATTCGTAATTATATTTGTGCTGTAACAATTTTAATAGGCGAAAAATCTACTTTTTTTTACAGTAATTTTGCTTGGGCGTTGCTAAATCTAACCGCTGGCGCTTAATTTTCGGCCGAAATTATCAATTATGTAACCTATTTGACCTTTTTAGTTACAAGGTGGTATAAATCACTAAAATCTATTTCGTAATGGTTAAAAGTGCCCTAAAAATGGTAA
>QZLH01001940.1:0-19711 GCA_003833135.1 Oehlia diaphana
AAAATTAACTTAATTCCAAAAATCAGCCCATATGAAAAGCTTGTTAATAAATAAATTACCATATATTATATATATTATAATACAATTATTTCACTATCCAATAATCCAATTTGCATAAGCTTTTTTTTTTGTTTTGTAGACCTCTTTATGCTTTACAAAACAAAAAAAAATTCATTTAAAATTGGACTTTTAGATAGTGAGATAATTACAAAAAAAGCTTTTTAATAAACAAATTATATGTTATTTACTATAAAAGATATACTATTACCATAAAAGGTATATTGTGATACCTGATTGCAGGACACCCCCCACCCACCCACTAAATTACATAATTTCTGGCATGCCCCTAATTATCATGTATTGGAATAAAATTACCAAAATTTATGAAAATTCCATTTTATTCCATTATACAGCAAAAATTCCAATTTATTCATTCATTATAAAAATGGAATTTTTTCAAGTCTCTGCCTGGTTAACCTGAACTGAAATTTTTTTTCAGATCAGATCAGGTCAGGTTAACTGTTCTGATCTAACCTAACCCATTTGACCCCAAAGTATTCAGATCACTTTAAGTAACTTGAGTTACCTGAAGTTTTATATGTTTTTTTATTAATTATATAAAAAATGTCAGATTCAACATTTTTAATTAAAAAAAAATATTTTTATTGAAAAAATGTTGAGTCTGAGTAATCCAGCATTTTATTTTTTATTTTTATATATAAAAATGCTGAAACTATTTGTTTAGGCATTTTTTTTGATTTTATATGTAAAAATGCCAGAATTATTAGTTCCAGCATTTTTTTTTTGATTTTACATGTAAAAATGCTAGAATCATTAGTTCTGGTATTTTTTTTTGATTTTACATGTAAAAATACTAGAATCATTAGTTCCAGCATTTTTCTTTTTGAGTTTACATATAAAAATACCAAAATTATTAATTCTAGCATTTTTTTTGATTTTACATGTAAAAACACCAAATTATTAGTTCCAGTATTTTTCTTTTTAAATTTACATGTAAAAATGCTGGAATCATTACTTCCAGTATTTTTCTTTTTGATTTTACATATAAAAATGCTAAAACTGATAGTTTCAGCATTTTTTTTTAATTTTATATATAAAAACACTAAAATTATTAGTTCCGGCATTTTTCCTTTTAATTTTACATGTAAAAATGCTAAAACTGATAGTTATGATATTTTTTTTTTGATTTTACATGTAAAAATGCCAAAATTGATAGTTTTAGCATTTTTTTTTATTTTTACATGTATATGTAAAAATGCCAGAATTATTAGTTCTGGCATTTTTTTTTTAATTTTACATGTAAAAATGCTGGAATCATTAGTTCTGGCATTTTTCTTTTCAATTTTACATGTAAAAATGCCAAACTATTTGTTTCAGTATTTTTTTTCAATTTTACATGTAAAAATATTAGAATTATTAGTTTCAGCATTTTTTTTTTTAATTTTACATACAAAAATATCAGGAACTTTAGTTTTAGTATTTTTTAATTTATTTGACCCAAATATATATCAGGTCAATGGGCCCTGATTAGTTCTAACCCGACCTATGTCAGATCATGAATTTGATGACCTGACCTGAATATTTTGGGTCAACCCATCAAGTCACCTAATCTGTCAGATCAGGTTGCAAAGTTCTACCCAGATCAATTTTAACAAAATTGAAAAAGTTGAATAAATCAAAAATGGTATTCTAAACCTCATTTTATACTCTAAGTAAACTTGCAAAACAAATCAAAATGCATTTAATATATATTTATTTAAAAAGGTTTTATATTAAAAGTTTTATTTAAAAAAAGAAAATTTTAAAAGTCATGTAATTCTACTTTACTTTAGCGGTTATTCTTTTATAATAGAATTTGCAAATTATTTTATATATAATTTTTACTTTAAATTGAAAGTGACTTATTTTATAAATAAGCAGAATTCTGTTCAAGATATGAAAATCAAAATAACAAAAATTTTTAACACTTACAGTATAATATATACCATAAATACTTTGAAATTATACTTCAATCTTTATTAATTAAAAAATCTGAAGTACTATATTTTACAATTAATAGACAAGTAATTACTTTTACCATGCAGATTTTTTTTTTTGCAAATATAGCTTACCAGGACCCTGGAAACTTATATTAGATGTGACAAGTGCATACACTAGGTAAAATTTATATAAAAATTTCCTGATGTTACCGGCTAAGTTATAGGTAAAGTTAATAATAAAGACATGAAAATCATACTAAAAAAGGAAATGTGATACAAAATTCTGCAGTGTCATGTGATCTAATTTCCTTTTATAGTAATGATCTTCATTTCCAGCCAATCAGCTTGTGAGTAAAAAAATGATAAAATTGGCCAATTTTTGCCGGTCACATCTAATATAAATTTTCAGGGTCCTAGCTTACCTTTCCTATAGCGAATTTTAATATAATAAATTATATAATGCTTAATCAATAAAATATGTCAATTTTTTCTCGATATAACAAAGTAACTAATTAAATTCTTTAAATTTTTCATTAATTTGCTATAGCAAATACAGGTCAAAATATAAAAAATCAGGTATCAATCAGTCATCAATCAGATAACTGATTGGTGATCGATTAGTAACTGATTGGTATTTTCATCAAATATCATCACCAATCAGGTGCTAACTTTAAACCAGTAATCAAAAAAAAAATGAAATATAGTTCATTGAAATCGTCTTAACAAGTCAAATCTAATGGTAGTAAAATTGTATTTTTAAATTAATAATTAATAAGAAATTAAATAAAATATAAATAGTATATTTTTATTTTTACAGTATATTTTACTTAATATCTTATCAAGTATTAATTCTAGAAATACAATTTTACTATCATTAGATTATCTTTTTTTAATCACTGGATCAAAGTTAGCAAACTACCTGATTGGTAATTGATTAATACCTAATTTTTCACTTTTTAACTTATGAAATTGAAATACAGAATGGCTTCTTCACTATATCAAAAGTAAGCTGTATATTCAAAACTGATAATATAACTGTATATAAAGAAATGTAATGCAAAATACTACCGTATATCATGGGCCACAGTACCCTGGGTATCTTGTAAAAATTGGGGGTTTGATCCTATACCCCCAGGTATTAAACAAAACTTAAAAATTCTGTTTTTTACGAATATCTCGTGATTTACTAGTCCAATTTGAATGATGATTTTTTTATTTTGAAGAGCTCAATGAGAGCTATCAAACAAAAAAAAAGATCGCTCAAATCTGATCACTGGATTACGAAATAAATGTAAAATACCTCCCCCAGGGTACTATACAATTCCATGAAATTTTTCAAGGGGGTACTGTGCATAGGGGGGGTACTATGGTCTGTGATATATGGTATATTATATTTGTATAATTTTGTAAGTGATTTAAATAATATAAATTTTAAATTATGGAATGTACTTTATAAAACTCAGCAAATAATTAATGATAGCTAAAAAAAAAAGTTTTCTGTATATTCTATTAAAAATAATGTCTTCTAAAAATTTTTGTAAATATCTTTATATTACTGTAATAAATTTTGAAAGTATAAATTTTTATATACATATAATTTGTTTTAAAAATTTAAATATATATAATCTGTATTCTAATTATATGTATCATATTGATTTTAAACTTTTTAAATACCAATTAGAATTTATACAAGATATTTTAAAGATAATTCAGTTAAATGAATTAAATTACAAGAAAATTTAATGATCAACTTCATCAAATTTCTCACTTTCTAATTTTTAAACTTTTACATAAATTAGAATATTTAAATATATTTAAATATTACAACATAATAAAATTGCTCTTTTTACTTTGAATGAAATTTTAAAGGAAATGAAATAATTTGTAAAAAATTTGCAAGCTTTATGAAGTTTATTAGGACTCTGAACATCTAATATAGAGGTTATAATTGACTTTTGGCTAAAAATACCACTTTTTACTAAAATTCAAAAATTCATTTTTTGTAAATATCTTAGCATCCAATGATTCAATTTTAATGAACTGATTTTTATTTTGTAATTCTCATTTAGCTCTACAATTTAAAAAATATTTATTAAAATTAAACTACTGGATGTTAAGATATTTACAAAAAATGATTTTTTAAGCCTTTAAAAAATGGGCTAATTTGCTAAAAGTGTAACTTATAACCTGTTTTAAAGTTGTTTGGGATTACCTGTAAACTGTTAATTTAGATTGATAATGAATATCCGTTATTATCAGATATCTGATTTAAAATTTTAATAACAGATTGTCATCATTAAGAATGCTTATCTAAACCTCTTCAAAATTCTACAATTAGTTTTATCAAAATTTTACTATAGATTTATTATAGTTTTGGCAGAATTTCAGCAGTTTTAGCATTTATAATAAATTTCAGCAATTTCGCTTTTCTCCAGAGTTTTGCCAGTTTTTTAATATAATTTTAATATAGATTTAGCAGAATTTTGCTTTTCGGCAAAATGCCATTTTGTCTAAACCCGTAAGTTTTGACAAGCAAACTTAGTCATCACATCATACCAAATTAGCCAGTTGGATTCAATTGGTTAAATCTGATAAAGGTTAGTTAATCTGGATTGGTTAGCAGATGTAAGGTTGCTTGCCGAAACCTTCTTAATAACTGCCGAAACCTATACGGAAAATGCCGAAACTATAGTAAACATATAGTAAAATCTTGCCGAAATTTATCGCAGGATTTTGGAGAGGTTTTGGCAAGCAACCTTAAGCAGATGTCAGATGATCTGTTAAATAATGATCTGCCACGTTATAAAAATTATAATTTACCATTCGTATTTTTACTTTACATCAATTTTTTTTATTTTATATTACACGATTTTTTCTTTTCATTTTGTTTACATTACGCGATTATATTATCATGAGTAATATAAGAATAATAGGACAAGATTAACCTCACCTTAGAGAATAACCAAAAATAAAAGAAATGAAAGCAATAAGCAATCAAAAGAAGAGAAGTTGGATATGGGAATATTTTGAAGATATAGATATCAAAGAAAAAATAAGTGATAAAGAAGAATCACTTAAAAGATGTAAAGTTATAAATAATGACGGTTTAACTGGAAATGCTATAAACCACTTATTAAATGATATATAATATATAGAATTATTTTAACTGCTGTAAATTGGATAATAATCAAGCTAGTTTTATCTAACTCTGATAATAATAGTAAAGGAATAGTGCTGATTGATAAATATAAATATTCAAATATTTATAAAAATTTTTAATGTAAATCGAGATCTTGATGATTGTACTACTGATATCTTAATAGATGATCATGAAATAGGATACTCTTTTTTAACTTTACTTAATGTATTAATTTCTATTTAAAAAACAGAAGAGAAATCTATAATAAAATCAGAAGATATCCTTTATATTAAACTAGGTGGAGATGGTCATAATAGAAGGAAGCAAAATCATATAATATTAATGTAAAAATTATTACTCCGTTATTTTTCTTGTTTTTCGAATAAAGGAAAATATGAAAAAAATTTCTAATTAGATCAAAAATAAAATAAAAATAAATAAATAATAGCTTTTTGTCTATTAAAACATAGTACTTAAACCTAATTATCAATTTAAGTATATTTTTATATATATATGTACAGTATTTGTATTTTATTTTATTAATCCAATTGTTTTTAATATAAGCCTTTATAGGTAAAACAAAATATGAGACATTAGCTAATGTTGACAAAATATTTGCATCACAATTGACTAAATTAAAAATAAAAAAAATGCCAATTGAATTTTATTTTTCTAGTAATTAGAAGTTCATGTACATTATTATGGGCTAAATATGCTAACAAAGGTAATAAATTTATATGATTGTTTAAAAAAATTATATTGTTAATTAGGAAATAAAAGACCTGCTTTATTTCCTGCAAATGATTTATTTAATTATATTCCTGATCTTTTTATGAATTTCTGATATATTGATAGAATGTTTCTTTAGAGATTTATTTAAATGATTTTGAACGAAACGTCAAGGAAAAGATTGAAAACAAAAATGAAATAACATGTAATAACATTAATATACAAGATAATGGTTGACGAGTCTATTCATAATTTTTGTATAAATAAAATGTAAACTTGAAATTTAATATTTAACATGTAAAAGATTTAGTACAAGGTGCATAACTACATCAATAAAAATACCTATACGATATACGATATAAGATAAACACAATAGCCATCCTTGATTGTAAGCTAATTGTTGAAGAGGATAGCGTGGTAATAGGTCTATATCACGATGGGTTTGATTGATGATTATTAGTTTTGCAAGTAACAAGTGAGAGTTATAGCACGTTGATGTTCTTGATTTAATAAACTGTTTTAATTGTTTTGATTATAACGGTAAATAAAAAATTTACATTTATAACCTAAAGGGGATTGGTATAATTAAACGCGGCCATTTAACTTTTTGGATACGGATTGTAAAGTGATGAGCATTGAGACGAAGTCATAATCCCATTTTTATCAAAAGTTGAAAAATGCTTTTTTTACGGAGGATGACGAAAAAAAAGCTGATAAATATGTTTGGCGAAGAAAACAAAAGGATGTTCTTAAAACCAGGTATCTTACCAAGACGCATTTATAATCTTCATTAAAAGGCTTCTGGGTTTCAATCAACATTCTGCGGGATTTCAAGGCTTTCAATAAATGTCTTCCTGAAAATGTCTTTGTTTACTTATTTCAAATGAGCCTCTTCTTAGATATAAATCTTCATTACGAAAATATCTTTGTACGTTTAAAGGTGAGGAGATTAAAGCAAATTCTTAATTATGAACATTGGAATTGTTGACAAGATCCTAAAACAAATACAACTGGACACGTACTTTTTGTAATTATGAGAGAGATTATGAAGTTACTTCAGCTGGGTAATGAGTTAGTTGAAAATGACCGAATCTTTCAATGTGGTACAGTTACCTGCAAGTTTACAACTGATTCGGGAGAATTTGTTGACGAGTAAGTACAAATGCGATAAAAGCTATGAAATTTGGGTTTCTAATTTTCTTACCTTATCTTGATGACATTCGAAAATTTTCCTCCAACCAAATCTTTCGTCCTTTTAAATACTTGTCTCAATTTTTGTACTGGTTTGGTAAATTTCGATTTAAATAGTTTAAATAAGCCTAGTCAACCCCATTTTTTTCAAAAAAGAAACAAGTCTTCTTCAGGAGTAATAGTAGCACAAGAAGAAGCCACATCACATACGATATAAATAAACATTACGAAGAAGAAAGTGAAGATTGGCGGGAAGTTTATCGATCGTACAAATATGATGATTTACAAAAAGCGGGTATTTAAAACTTAAGATACAGAATCACAAGAGAAATTTACAATGCTGGAATTGGATTTCAGCAGTTTCAAACTAATTATAATAATAGTACAATTGCTGATGCAGGAACTATACAACATCAAGATGATGATTTAGTAGACGTAAAGCAATATCAGCGAATTCATGTTTTCAATATAGTGTAAGAGGAATGTTAATCGATGAATATGAGGAAGAACGATTAGCTATCAACTGGAAATCGATATATTTAATCAAGCGAACACGAAAAATAGTCAATCTGATGAATTGGTTTAAAATTTTGCACACATAATATAATCTCAATTTTTACAATGTTTAGCGTGTGATTTTCCTGCTTAGTCGTACATGTGAATATTTTTTAAAAAGTTGATTTGATTGTTCTTGATTATATCACAATTTGAAAATCATTTCCCGTTTAATCTGATAATTCCCTGCTGGTGATCTATTAACGAAATAAATTTTAACTTTTGCTTCTTTGTTTTAAACTATTTGGAATGACAGGCGTAAATTCTCCCAAGTCCACATTATATCACTGGATTAATAATTCCTCAAAAAAATTGTTACTTGATTTTCGTCCTCTGCATAAGCACTATACTCGCAGAATTATCCCTTCAGTTTGCATTCCTTTCACTGATCTTAAAAAACATTTATTTGAACTTCCCTCAAAGTCTTTACCATTTGCAGTATTAGAACCTCACGATAACGCAGGTATTACTCAAAAATTACTTATAGATCAAGGTTGGAATGTTCCTTGGATTTTTGTTGAGGGAGAAGAATTATGGGAAGTAAGTCGAGAGCTTGGAATTTTAGAAGAAATCGATTATGGTCCAAATAATGAATTAAAAAATCGACTTAAATGGACGTTATTTCAACCTAGTCCATTTTTGGTGAGAACTATAGATCGTATCGAAGAATCACTTAAACATTTATCATCGAATCATGTTGTTAATTGTCTCGATATTGCTTGCGGAAATGGAAGAGATGCTGCGTGGTTAAGTTCGCGTCAAACTATTGATTGGCGAGTTACCGCAGTTGACGCAATGTCAGTAGCCCTAGATCGTACAAGACAATTAGCATCAGATTTAGACGTGTTATTTAAAATTCAGACTATTCACGCTAAAATCATGGTAGATGGATCTGTCAAAAGATATCAAGAATCTTTGTCATCACAAACATCTATGAAAGATGGAGATGGTGCCTCTGAGATGATCAAAACTCGACCAAAATTTGATAATATCCCTGAAAAAGAGATTGAATTTCTAAATAAAGAATACGATCTTGTGATTTCGATTCGTTTCTTACGTCGGGAATTCTTATCCAATATGGCAAATCTTGTAAAACCTCGTGGATTTCTTTTAATTAGCACATTCGTTAATGATGGAAAACATACTTATAAGAATCCGCGAAGTAATTCTCATAGATTAGAGCTTGGTGAACTTGCTACTAAATTTCGAAAAGGATTTGAAATTATAAATGATGAAATTGAATTAATCGAAGATGGAAGACCGGTTAATTCATTTTTAGCAAGAAAGAAAATATAGTAAATTTACAAAAGTGACACTCGTGACCTGCGTATATTATCATCAGTCACGTCGTACGGGTCAAGAAGGCTACATTTGTCATTTTCTGCATTATATTATTTATTTATTTATTTATCTTTTTTTTTATCAATTAAAGCTAAAATGAAGCGGTAAAAATTGGATTGTCAATTTATGTTTATTTCCATAGTCAAAATATTGAAAATCACAACAAAGTACCTGTTGTGACATAGATATACTTTTTGATAATGACACAAAAAAGAAAAAAAAGAAAAGACGACTTTTTGACATATAGTGATGTCAGAACATATGCAGTGTACAAGGTGCACAGAATAGTAAAAAAAATGACGTCTAAGATAAAAAAACTCCTTTTTTTTACACAAAACCAATTAATTATATAATTATATTCTTCCTTGTCGAGTGAATTAGTTAGTTCTTTAATTCGTAAGCGCGACATTTTCGTGTTATTAATAATTATAACCAGGCGTTACGTTAGTGAACGATTAAAACTTATTAACCGCAACGTGTGTTTGAGAAAAATCTTTTTGTTCGAGTTTCGTTCACGATTGTAGCGATTCTCTTTTGCGATAAATTTATTTATAAAACTTATTTTGTGTTCTTTCATTTCGCTTTTTTTCTAAAAACTTAATTTTGGACTTATCATCAGATAGATTTTTTTAGCCTATCATATGAAATAATAATTGATATATTCAAAATTCTTGGAAAGAAATATTTGATACAATATTACAATGACACATCCTTCAGTTCAAAGAACTGCTTACCAAAATTCATATTACCCAGAAACACTTCCACAGCCCACCACTTCTTCCTCATCTCGTCCATCTCAACCGGCGCCACAAACAGCTCAAGCACTTCCTGGAACTTTTCCAACAGCCCGTAACGCATATCATCCTCAACCCACATTACAACAATCTTCAGAACAGTCCTTGCCACATTATCATCCACCAACGACAGCGCATCCTCATCCACCACCTGCTCACCCTCCTACTTCGCCACCATTAACACCTTTTCCTCCGGATATGAATGGTAGCGCACCTAGAACACGTCCAGATGTCGCAAATGGCTTACTTAAAAAAGAAATGTATGAATATAAAGCTCCATGGCCTGTATACGGTTTAGATTGGTCCAAACGACCTGGCGAAAAATCATTTAGGCTTGCCCTGGGAAGTTTTCTTGAAGAATTTTCCAATAAGGTTCGTTTTGTCAGAACTTTACTTTTCTGATAGCGAATGATCATTGATTTTATCCCAATGTCATAATATAATTCCAATGAGGTCGTTTAAACTATGTTTATCTAAACACAACATTCAACAGGTTCTAATTCCTGTTGTGTTTTATTAATAACACGTTTTTACAACAATAAAAATATAATGACATGTCGAAATTCTGGATTTCATACTAATATTTTACTTTATTTATTAAAGCTACAAATTATTACGCTTGCCGAGCTTGCTTATGATGATTACGTTCGAACTCCTAATACTGACTTTGTAAAAATCGCTGAAGCAGATCATCATTATCCAATTACTAAAGTATTATGGGAGCCATTCAGGGTTAGTTTTTATTGACCATATAAAACATGCTCAAACTAAACTGATCAATTAAAATTTAAAATAAATTTTAGGGAGGTTTAAATACTCCTGACTTATTAGCAACAGCTGCTGACCACTTGCGATTGTGGGAAATTACGGATGAAATAAATAATGCAAGCAATACAATTGGCGCTAATAGTCACACTGGATTTAGACAAAAAAAATTAAATCACAAATCAATATTAACTAATGTAAGGATAATATAATTTTAAAATTAGATTCTAGATAAAAATTAATAACAACACTTTTTAACATAGACGAAAGCTGATTTTAATGCTCCACTTACATCCTTTGATTGGAATGAAGTCGATCCAACACTAGCAGTAACATCAAGCATTGATACGACATGCACAGTGTGGAATGTTGAAACAAGGCAAGCAAAGACGCAGCTTATTGCTCATGATAAAGAAGTTTATGATGTAGCATTTGCAACTAGCTCGACTGATGTCTTTGCAAGTGTTGGTGCAGATGGAAGTGTTAGAATGTTCGATTTGAGGTTAGAATTATTCCTCATAATGTTGTTATTTTTAAAAGGAAATTTAACATTTCTTGTTTTCTCTTTTCAAATTAATAGAGCACTGGAACATTCTACAATTATATACGAAACAGTAATGCCACATCCATCACAAGCAAATACATCTAACCAAACACAGTCTACTGCATTGCTTAGGTTATGTTTTAACAAAATTGAGCCTCAATATTTGGCTACCTTCCATATGGATTCTACTGATGTTCAGATACTAGATGTAAGAGTTCCTGGTGTTCCCGTTGCAGAATTAAGAGGCCATTCATCAACTGTTAATTGCGTCAATTGGGCACCAAATCATAGAGGATATCTCTGTAGTGGTGGTTAGTAATATATAACTATCTGAGTGAATATTTTTTTTCCATAATTAAATTTAATATTATTTTACAGGAGACGATTCTCAAGTACTAGTTTGGGATATAAATAATATGTCAATGTCTCATAATAATGTTAATAGATATAACCAGGATCCAATCTTGGCTTATAAAGCTGCTAATGAGATTTGTCAATTAAGTTGGAGTTGCAAATGCCCTGATTGGGTAGCAATTGGATTTGGAAACACTGTACAAGCTCTGAGGGTATAAGCGTGCTATACTTGGTTTTTGGACAAATACAAGACTGGATTTTCTCAAATGTTTTTATTAAGAAAAATTTTACTTGGTAATGATATTCTTGCCAAAGTTAATAGATTAACTCATTCTTATTTGATATATATTCATCCATAAATATAAATTATTTCGGTTATAATGAAAAAAATTTTTTTTTTTGATTAAATACTGGAACAAAATTAACCAATTTAAAGTATAGGATTAGAATCCTTTTATATCACTTGTAAATAGATTTTTCACATAACTTTCTTTTATTCATTTTTAATAACAATTTCATTTATTTGATTGTTACTATATTTTTATTTGCCTTACTTCGTACTTTTCCAATTAAAAAATACATATATATAAATATATATCAGATATATTATATAAAAAAAAATTATTTTTATTTTTTTGGAAATTGCTAAATTTCACCAGTGGTAATTATCACCACTATAAAATTTTATATTATTATATATGTAATTTTTATCATGTAACCATCATAAAATTTTGTTATCACTATCTGTTTTGCATTTTTATTATTTATTCTTTTATTTGTTTACTGGTAATTGTTACCACTGAAAACAAATCAATAAACTAACAATTTTAGTTAAGATTCATTTGATATTAAAAAATTTAGACTTTAGAATTTCTGTTTAAATTAACATAATATATATATAAAATTAAATATAAAAATTTATATATATCTTTATATGTTTTATATAAAATAGGGGAAATTTTTTTTTGTTAATAACATATATTTTTTTATTAAATTTAATAAAATACAAATAAACTACTATTCATAATCTTAAACAAAAAAAATTTTTTTATTTAATATTTATAGTCACAATTTTTTGATTTTTATCTAATATTAATAAACTTTTTATCCATCTTTTTAATATAAAATTATCAAGAAAAATTATTATTACTATTAAAAAGTATAATACAATTAAATAATATATATATATAAAAAAAAGATATATTATATAAAATTAAATATTTTTTTTTTATTTTCATTAAATTTTCTTCTTTATTAAAGAAATGATTATTTGTAAGATACTGAAATTGTTTCTTTTATCCATAATAAATATAAAATTAATATTCAGAAATCTATATTATTGGTATTGTAAAAGTGAAATATACTAAACTACAAAAGATAAGTAACAATAATTTTAACTAACATCATCTCATAAAAGCTACTAATTATAATCATACTATAAGTTAAAGTTATAAAATTATCAAATTATTAAAAAAAAGTTTCAACAAATAAATAACAATTCTATATAGATTATTCAATTTACTGTAACTGATATTTCACAAGATATTTACCTATGCTTTTTATTATGTAATGCTCTTTATTATATGGTTAAATAAATTTTATACATTAATTATTCAATAAAATTACAATGTTTAGAACAATTTATTATATCCAAAAATATGCAAAAAATCTTAAATAGTTTAAATTTCTTAAGAATTTAATCATAAATAAATAAAAAGCATTAATTTTTACTATTGCTCCTAATTAATTATTTTGCACAGTTATACTTTTGGCTTGCAAATAAAATTTTCAAAATGGTTCTAATAATTTTTAATAATTGTATATATATTAGAAAGGAAATAATAATTTTACGCAGATGCATTACAACGCACTACCCTTTTTTGGAGGTCGTTTAAAGCGGAGCAAATCATGTGACTTTGGAAAAAAATCGTTTTCATAAAATAAAACTTTTTACCATATATTCAAACATTCTAAACACATATTCTAAATGCATTTTTGCTTGCTCTGCAAGTTTACTTAGAGCACAGAGTAGGGTTTTGAATGCTGTTTTTGATTTATTTGACTTTTTCAATTTTGTTATCCATTTTTGGATATGATCAGCAAAGTTTCGTTCATTCATATGTAAAGTCAAAAACAATATTCAAAATCCACTTTTTTTTCCTTAAGTAAACTTGCAAAGCAGATAAAAATACGCTTATATTATGATTTTAAAGTTTCTATTAATCTTTCTTTATAAAAAATTAATCTAATTAAAATTACACTGAATCACATGATTTGCCCCTGCTTTAGACGACCTCCTTTTTTGGAAATTATTAAATAGTAAATTTGCTGATCAAAACATGATCATAAATGATCAACAAATTTACTATTTAAAAATTTCCAAAAAAGGGGATGCATTCAAATGCAGGTGCGTTTAAATTTTAAATTCTATTAAAAATAATAAAAATTCACAAATAATACTACTGATATACAGTATGTTTTAATATTAAATAAATCTGAAGAACTAACAATTTATTTAAAAACTAATTGACTTTAATGATAAATATGATATGAATTTATACTTTTTACCCTCAATCCAATTAATCACAAATAATATTAAATACAATTTTCTTAAATCTAAAATATCATTAAAGTATAGCATAGGAGATAAAATATATTGGTAGATTATATATATATTATATTATTAAAATTGTAATTAGTTATTTTTGTTATATTTATTTATATCAAAATTTTAATTTTTTTTAAAAAAAATTAAGATGGAATTACTAAAAAATTTATAAAAATGTTATTTACTATTATATATAATTAATAACAATTTATTATAATTTTTCTTAAAATATTAAGTAAATTTATAGAGCAGGCAAATTACTTATAAATTATAATTTTAAAAACTATACAAAATTTATATTAAACTTTAAATTTTAAAAAAAAATTTCATTAAAAATTAAGTTAAAAATAATTAGCAAATGATCAACATAATATTATTTTTATATATTAAATTTAGAAAAAATAAAAAATATTTTTTTTTTATAAATAATAATAAAGTCAAATTTATTTTTTACTTTAGATAAGTTTTAATATTTCTTACCCTAAATCATAAATTGTCAAAATGTCAAAAATGGTATTTTAATCTTTTTTAAAATATTAAGTAAATTTGTAAAGCAGGTAAAATTATCTATAAGTCATAATTTGAAAGTTATATGAAATTTACATTAAGTTTTTTTTCATCAAAAATTATATTATTTCTTTTTTGAAAATGATTAGCAAATAATTGTTATAACATTATTTATATATATTAAATTTAAGGTGAAAAATTACTTAAATAAGAAATTTTTTTTTAATAATAATATTTTATAATATTTATAAATTATACAGAAATATTATAATAAATATAATAAAATTGCTATAAATCACTGATGATGATCATCATCTTCTCTAGTATTACCATCACTTTTCTATCCTCATATGATTTTGTGTTACATCAGCCTTATTGATTTATTTATTTATTTACATTTAAACAATAGTGATTTTGTAACTTTTGTAACTTTTTTTCCTTTTTTCTCTTTCTTTCTTTAATATCAGACAAAAAGTTTAAAAAAAGCTGCAAATTATCAAGTTAAATAATTATTTAAATATAAAATTTATTGTTTATTTTTAACTACTATATTAACTATTATTATTTTTTTTTTATTTATTTTCTTTAGACAAAGACTAAAGCGTAATTTTAATACTTTGGTCATTCTTTGAAGGCTAAATAAAGTTGCTTAACAAGTATAGCATTACTCAATTATTATTTTTATTAAATTATTTTACATATTTGTGGAGTTATAATTATACTTTGTAAAATATTAATGCATTATACATTTTTAAAATCTCTTTAGACAATACATGTTTATATATTTATTTAGGTTATTTATCATATTTGTTTTATTGTATTTATTAGGAGAGGCATTTTATATTTATTTAGGTGTTACTTATTATATTTATTTTATTAGGAGATATGCATTTTTATATTATTTAGGTATTATTTATTGTATTTGATTTATTATATCTATCAGGAGACATAGGAGATATGCATTTTTATATTTATTTAGGTATTATTTATTATATTTATTTTATGGATTACATATTTTATTTTATTAATAAATGAACTTATCATTTTTTATCAATAAAGCATATTTTATTATTTTATTAATTTTTAATAAATAATTTTTTTTAATAAATTTAAAAAACAAAATTTTAAGAGCAAGAAATCAATATTTTTTAAACTTTAAGTATGAAAATTTAATTTTTTTTAATATTTTAAAAGTGCAAGAAGTGAAAAATTTTGCAATTAAAATTTTTCTTTGATAAATATTACACAAAAAAGCAAATGGGCCTGATGCATCACAAAGATGTCACATGATTTTTAAATTTTGGACAGAATTAAGTGATCTATATGTAAATTTCCTTTTTTAGAATTTTGTGTAACTCATTTCTCCATTTTTAATGAGAAATAAAATTGCCTTTTTTGGATTATATAATGTTATTTAGATTTCAAAAATGAAAATTTATATGTTAATTCCTTAATTCTAGCCAAATTTTAAAAATTATGTAACACTGGTGATAAATAGCAAACTTCTAAATATAATCAAATACAGAGGGTCACCAAAAGTCTCTGAACGGCGTTTATTAAGTGTGATTTAAAGTTCATTACATCATGTGACTTAACGATAATACAATCGCATGACATTCACGATCCTGTTTACATGAATCAAGCATAAAAACAGCGTATTAGGTAGAGTTTTAGCTTAAAATCAACTTAATCTCTAAAATAACAAAAAATGTCCAAAGAATTAACAAAAGAACAACGTGGTGCAATAATTTATTGCTGTTAACATGGTGACAGTTATCGGACTATTGCTACAACCGTCAGGTATGAAGTGTCAACTGTATTTGACACTTTAAAATGGATGGATGAAACCGGAATCACTGACTCGAAGCCTTGTTCTGGTTGACCGTCTCTTATCGGACCTTCCCAACAAAACTGACTTAAATGACTTGTAACCAATAATAAAGGTAAGAACCGTCGATTATGTACTGCTGAAATTAAACAATTATGGGAAAAAAAACCGGGCAAGATGTTTCAAGTCACACTATTGGCCAGGCACTTCATGCAGTTAGCCTTAAGAATTGTCTTGCCTGACGAAAACCTTTAATCTCACCAGCAAATATGGAATCACGTCTTGCATGGTGTTTGGAACATCAAAGCTGGATAAAGAGGGATTGGTCAAAAGTCATGTGAAGTGATGAGTCGACCTTTTCCCAATTCCAACAAAACTGGTGTAGTAGAGTTTGGCGGGAACTAAAGGATGAATAGAACATTTCTTGTGTTTTCGCCACAGTAAAGCATAGTCCTAGTCAGATGCATTGAGGATGTTTTTCAAGACAAGGTGTAGGTTCCATTGTTCCATTATCTGGAACAGCAACTGGTGCTTTGCATGTCGTCATCCTTCAAAAATATGTCATACTAACTATAAGGCGTACATTTTCAAATGGTGACGGCTGGTTCCAGGAAGATAATGCTCGTCCTCACACATCAAAAGTTGCAAAAAAATTTCATACGAAAAATGATCTGTGAGTACTTTCATGACCTGCACAAAGTCCGAATCTCAATCTGATTGAGAATCTGTGGGCCATAGTCAAGAAAAGTATTCGTGAAAGGAAAAAACACCCTTCCAATATTGCTGAACTTAACCGATGTATTAAAAAGACATGGAAAGACATCTCTATACATACTATCAAAAATTTGGTTGATAGTATACTGCAACGAATTCAAGCCGTAATCGATGCAAATGGAGGTCCGATCAAGTACTAGTTACTTAGTACGAAATGTAGATCAAACCCTGTTTAAATAAAAACTTGATTTTTTTATAAGCTTAAGTATTAAAAAATTTAAGTTTAATATTGGGCCAAAAATCGTTCAGAGACTTTTGATGACCCTCTGTATAATATAAATCAAAAACCATATAATTAATTTTGAAAAAAATTTTTTTTTAATAATTATTTATATTTAATTTATTATTTTTATAAGTACTATATATAATGTATAAATTAAAAAATAAATAAGTAGTATATTCTAGTTTCAAATTAGTCTTAAAAAGTAATTGGAGTACTAGCTATAAATAATATTTGCAAATTATTTTTTTTTATTATTTACATAAATTATAAAAATTGGCAATTTAATATACAGTTAGATTTCTATATAATCATTTAATTAGTTTTCAAAATCAGTGATTATATAGGAATATAATTATATAAAAAAAATCTTCATACAATTACTGCTATATTAAAAATCATATATAATAATTATATTGAAGTTTTTTAATAATAAATACTATGTATAAATATTAAATAAATTTATTTTATAATTACTATATTTTTATGTTATTTATTATTAATTATTTATTAAATATTATTATTATTAAATATTATTATTAAGTGTTATTATATTATTAGATTAAACATTATATTATTTATTAAATATTCCTAATATATATTAAAATGACTAAAAAAATCTGTAATTAAAACTTACTTTTAAAATTAATATTCAAATCACTTAACTATCTTAAAGTATTTTTCAAAAATTTTTATATCTTCTATAAAAAATTCATTTATTCCTATTACTCAAAGAATGTAATTCAAATCTGCAAGAATTTGAAAGTATTATTTAGAGGTACTAGAATTTGTTTCTCTTCAGAATTACTATTATTTTCATTATTTCATTTTCTTGATCTTGAATTAGTTTAATTATATTATTATTACTTAAAATTTTTTCAATATAATTTATCTATCAACAAAGCAGCAATAGATTATCTATATTAAGTTTATTAATCATTTGAATTATTATCATCCATTATTTATGTTACATCATCTATTTCTTTATTGATTAATAAAGAAGGTAAAATTCCAGTTTTTTTCTAAATTTTCTGGATTGTTTTATTTATCACATAATCCCACACTTCTGCACTATAGTTTATTGCTTTCTTGATTTTGTTAATATCCTTCCTATTTTCAAAGAGACCTAGTATGTGATAACAGTATTTTCTCTTGAAATAATTCTTGAAACTATGACCTCTTGAAACTAAAAAAATTACATAATAAAATTTATATTTATTGTATTTATTAAATTTAATTAATGAAGATCTTACCAGTAATTTCAATTTCTTTATTATTAATATCATCTTTATCTTGCTTATCTTTTTATCTTATTTAACTGATAAATAATTCAGATTATTAATTAAAAGTAAATTTTTTTTTTATTCACTCTAAAATAACTATTTATTTCACAAAGAACCTCTTTAAAAATTATAGAATTCATTCATGCTTTTTTATTTCTATGATAAAATATTGGAAAATGTTCTAAGTTAACCTTTGAAAGAGATCTTAAATGGTTTACATTTCCAATTATTTATGATATAAGTTTATCAGTTCCTATTGTTTTAATACTAAGAAAAACTGTAATTTATATTTTATTTTTCTTCTACCTGAAACTGATTTAGTTGAAAACTTAATGACATTTAATAGGACTGGTTTACTTATAATATAAATCACTGGAAATCTAAAATAAAATTTATAATTAAGAATTTTTAAAAATCCATTATATATAAATAAATTACATCTAAAAAAAAAAATATTACATTAAGTTGTTATGAATTTTTTTTCTTTTTAGATCAACTAACTAATAGAATCGCTAGTAAAATTACTAGTAAATTTAAATTTTTTCTGAAGACTTTTATTAGGATTCTCATTTAATAAAAAAAGTCCTATAAGATACAAAAATAAAAAAGAAAATAATAAGAAAAAGATAAAGAAATATAAATATAATAATGGTTTTTATTTTTTGTGCACCTGCGTAAAATTTCTGGATGCGTATAAATTTATTATTTTTAATTAAACTTAAAATTTTGCGCATATGTAAAAATTAATAAAAAAATTAAAAAATTTTCGCAATGCACACATTTTTTTTACACACGCTCCTATATAAATTTCATTGAATTACAACAACATTAGTATGTAGCACTTAGATTATTTAATACATTAATACATTCCGGCGACCGAAGGGAGCTGGGCTCAAATTACTATTGTAATTTGAGCCTGTACTAATTTATTCTTGTCTTCTTTTCTTCTTATTAGGATTCGATGAACAAGTTGCACGATTATGTCCTATATTATTGCATAGTCCACATTTATTTTGATTTCGCCCGCCAATAGTTTCATTAGAATGAGATGAATTTTCTAGAGGTCCTTTAAATCTTGC
>QZLH01001942.1:0-19687 GCA_003833135.1 Oehlia diaphana
CCTAATTATGGCATTACAACCTAATTACAGCATTACAACTTTTGCTTTTTAATGTAGATAGGTTGCAACCTATTACATACGACACTGTGTCTTAATATTACAGTTACGGCTAACATCTTTATTGTTAATATTTAAATATTAAAATAAAATTCATATGCAATATTAATATATTATATATTTTTTTACCAGCTATATGAATTGCAAAAAAAAATTATTAGTATATTTACTTTATGAAGTAATCTATTTGCAAAGATATAACTAATAATATCACATGCAATCAAATTAATACAATGTAATATATACTGGATATTCTTAATATTCAGATATTTTTCATTAATAATTGCTCTTGCTTTTTTAACATTTATCACATTATTAAATACTATTGCTGAAATCTGCTCAGATCCTACTTTTTTGATAACTTCTTCAATTTGTATAGCCAAATACTTAATAATATGTGAATCTAATAATAGATCTGAAAGTTGGTATAGGTACTTCTTATATGATAAAATAAATAAGATAAAATTCCAAATAGATTGATGGCATCCAGAAATCCATCTATTCAAAACTTTAAAAATAAAAGAAGTAAGAAAATTGAAGTTAATATTATATTATAATAAAAGAAATGAAAAAATTATCATATATTGCGGACTATAGTATTCCAGGTATCTTGCAAAAATCAGGGTTTAGCCCTATATCCCTGAGTAGAGTTTAGAACCGTTGTACCAACCAGTTTGAAAATTGGTTCCAACCGATTTTTTGACAATTCGGTTTGACCTGAATTCATATTCTGGAAATCGGTTTATATTTAAAACGGGTGTAACTGAATTTCCAACCTGGTTTGATATTGAAACTTTATAGTGCTGGCCCGAATTATGAAATTATAATCACGTGACCACAGCTAAATAGTTTAGCCATTGGGTAAGTTATGTTACACAAAATTTTATTATAGATAATTGTATCTCACAAAATTTTGTATTATATTACATAAGGGTTATAATTCCAGCCAGAATTATAACTTGGCCAGATTTATACTGATCACATTTAATTCTCACCAGAATTATCAAATATATACAATTCGGTTATTCAGTTTCAATCAGGTTTTGCAAAATCGGTTTAAAACAAATCGAACTGGTTGCACCCGTTTTAAATTCAGTTTTCAAAAATAAAACCGGTTTCAAACTCTATTCCTGAGTATTAAACAAAGCTTAAAAATTCTATTTTTGCAAATATCTCATGATTTACCAGTCCAATTTGAATGATCTTTTTTTTATTTTGAAGAGCTCAATAAAAGTTATCAAACAAAAAAATGTTCACACAAATCTGATTACTGAATTACAAAATAAATATACAATTCAATGAAATTTTTCAAGAAAGTTACTATGCATAGGAAGTACTATGGCCTGTAATATACAATATAAATATTTACTTACCAAAAGTCAAAATACACTAATTTATATATTTTCATTCATTTTCTTATTAACATTACATAATTCAGTTTGCTAAATAAGTATTCACATGTTAGGAGATTATAACCAGCATTAACCTTCTTCAAAAGATCAATAAAAAAGAGTATTTTACAATTCTAAATACTATTTTACAACAAATAAAGAAGATAGTCAAACAAAGAAAAATAAATTTCATATTGTTTAGAACTTTTGCAAAACAAAAAATTAAAGACTACTTTATTTTGTACAATAGCAGATTCATTATATTATACATTTATATTCTAGTTAAATACATTTTTTTATATTAAAATTATTAATATTTGGTATTGTATTTACTAAATTTATTTATAATAGATAAGAGGTGCACAAAATTATTTCTTATAAATTATTTCTTTTAATGGACCTAATAATACCTATTGATCTAGAAATTCAAAGATCTGAAAAGGAAAAATACTGTATACAGGTGGATGACCCTTATCATCAGTATGACAGCACTTCATTAAAAAAAGTATAGTTTCTCCTAAAAAATTTGAAGTTAAATGTAAATATTATTCAAAAATATGGAAATGTAGTAAAATATCTATTTTAAAGAAATATTTTGTGAGTTATTATTCAAATATACTATAACATATTTTATGTAAATATATGAAAAGGTTAGAAATAATAAATCTATAGTTGGTCAAATTACTATGATAGTTTTTCATAATTCAACTAGCAAAGTCTATGTGCAAATAATTTTAACTGGTACATTGATACAAAAGTAAGTGTATTAAATAATTGTGTAAAATAATTTTATAGTTCATATGCTATTAATAACTCACTTTTCTTAACTTACACAAAGTAAAGTATTGCTAATATATGTGTTAGCACTTCTACTTACTAATATAATGTATTGCAGTCAGTATTACTAATATAATGTATTATTCAATCAATATGAGCAATATTTCTATTGAATTATTTGAAAGTATATTTGGTAATTTCATATTGGATATTTAATATCCTATTAAGATTATTAAGATCATTGCATTTTTATTGGGCTGAAATATTTTATCACAGTTTCATCATTTCATATAATTTTGACATTTTGATATTGCCAAAATAGTCACCAGTTTAAATATTACTAAGTAATATTACCTTAGTTACAATATACCTTTTATAATAATAATATATTTTTTATAATAATTTATTTATTAAAAATTTTTTTGCAATTATCTCACTATTTTAAAGTCCAATTTCAATAATTTTTTTTTTTATTTTATAAAATATAAAGGTGGCTATAAAACTAAAGCTCTGCATAAGCTAAGCTGGCTTACAAGCTAGCTTGAGCTTTTCAATCTGAGCCAAACTGAGCCACAATTAAATTGACTCAGTGGTTCGTAAGTCAGCTTGAAAAGAGCTTGAGCCAATAATAAGCTCAGCTCAAAAAGCTCAAGCCAGTAATAGGCTCAGCTCAAAAAACTTGAGCTGGCTTGATTTATCATACAAAAAACATTGCAAAAACGTTTTTTTCACTATATTATATGGAAAAAAATGTTTTTGCAATGTTTTTTTAATTCTTTAGTAAAAAACATTGTAAAAATATTTTTTCACTATATTATATTAGAAAAAAATGGGTTGCAACATTTTTTTCAATTCTTTAGTAAAAAATATTGCGAAAACGTTTTTTTCACTATATTATATTAGAAAAAAATATTTCGCAACATTTTTTTCAATTCTTTAGTGAAAAAACATTGCAAAAACATTTTTTTCACTATATTATATTAGAAAAAAATATTTTGCAATGTTTTTTTCAATTCTTTAATGAAAAATATTGCAAAATGTTTTTTTCATTATATTATTTTAGAAAAAATGTTTCACAATATTTTTTTCAATTCTTTAGTAAAAAAATATTGTAAAAACATTTTTTTACTATATTATATTAGAAAAAAATATTTTGCAACATTTTTTTCAATTCTTTAATAAAAAAACATTGTGAAAATATTTTTTTTATAATATTATATTAGAAAAGAAGTTTCATAACGTTTATTTTAATGCTTTAATAAAAATGTTGTGAAATGTTTATCTGAAAATAAAGCTCAAGCCTGGCTTAACTTGAGCCATAATTTTCATGGTTCAGCTTAGCTTATTTTAGCTTAAGCAGAAATTTTTATAGCTCAGCTTATTCTGGCTCAGGCCAGAATTTTTTTTTTTGAGCTGAATTGAGTCAGACTGTGACTCGACTCAAACTAGCTCATGCGAAGTTTTATATAAAATAAAAAATTTATGCAAATTGAATCATTAGATAGTAAAATAATTTTATTATAATATATAATATATATAATATATAATAATTTATTTAGAAGCTTTTTTTGCAATTAACTTACCATTTAGCAGTTCAATTTCAATAAATTTTTTTTTATTTTATACTAAAGCATAAAGAAGGTCACAAAATGAATAAAAGTTTATGCAAATTGGATTATTGGATAGTGAAATAATTGTATTACTAGAAAACAGGAACTGTTGTAAGTTCAGAGTAAAAAAAAGGTTATAAATAAACCTTTATCTTATTTATCTGATGTAATACAAATTTATTTTTATCTGATATAGTGACAGGATTGAAAAAACTATATATAAAGGTCATCAGAAAAAATTCATAAAATCATATAAATACGAACCATCTTATAATTGGTCAATTGGCTATTTATTCACATATTTTTGCTCCAAAAACAGAAAAAGGAAAAATCTTTACTTAAATTTTCTTATTCTTGTGAACTAACACGTGACTTTTATTAATTATTTTACAGTGACCTTTTTGAAAATTAATTATAGGTTTAAACTAAAAAAACCAGTGACCTTTATTAGTAGTTTTTCCAGTTTTGTAGTAACATGTAATATTATTTGATATACTAGTTCTTTGAAAACATATATAATCCTTTGCTTTACTTTGGACAATAATATATATTTAATAAATAATAAGTTTTTACTTCAAATCATTGGGGTGATCATTACCATTGACCAGAATTATCAATTTTTACTAGTACTATATTTGTTTAATGCTGATCGATTGTCATAATTTCAGTCACTGATGATCATCATCACTGGTGATAGTTAGAAAAATTCTAGATAATAATTTATTTATTAAAAAGCATTTTTAATATATTTTTATTTTATTTGATAAAACTTAAATAGTGTTACAAAACAAAAAAAATGTTTATACAAATTGGATTATTAGATAGCAAACTAATTTTATTATAATATATATATATATTAATATATATTATATATTATATATTAAAATCTTATAATATGGTGATCCTATATAATTCAATAGTAACTATAGAAGGATATAGGTGAATTTTATAAGGTGATGATAGGGTACAAGAGCAATTTTATAGATGAGGAACTGGTTTAGAGTTTTAATAAATTAGTTATATAACAGATGTTTTTGTATTCTTATATATAATTAATAAACTCACAAATTGCACTACCTTGCAAAAAAAAAAATTATATATTATATATATATTTTTTTAGCCAATTAGAATTCAACTGAATCACATGGGAGTAAGGAGTAGATCTTTAATTAAATATAATTATGTGATTTCTGATATACTCTTTATAGAAAAATATTATATCATAATAGTACTGTATAGAAATATTCAAAGATTTAATACATTAGAAAATTTGTTTAGGCGTAATTTAGTGTAATATTTTGGAGGTAATGTAAATTTCAAAATATTATACTAAAAATGTAATATTACAGAAGTTTACATTCTTAAATTTGAATAATTATAGTAATTTAATAATATCTTATTATTTACTGATCTAATCAAGATGATCTATAGCTTATTAAAATCAGCTTATTAAAATAAATCAAATGGTAATAATTTATAGTTAATAAAATGCTTTATAGTATGCAATAAAGTTTTAAATTAATAGAAAGTCATCTATCAAATGTAGAGATACGATTTTACTACCATTTGATTTGTCTTGATAAGCTAATTCTAATAAGCTATAGATCGTCTTAATTGAATTAATAGATAGCAAAATATTATTAATTATTATAATTATTTAAATTTAAAAGTATAAATTTCAATATTACGTTTTAGTGTAATATTTTAAAATTTTACATCACCTTCAAAATATTACACTAAATTACGCCTAAACAAATTTTCTGATGTATATTAAAGGATAAATGATATTATAAGAGGATACAAAAAATATAAAAAAAAGATAAAAAAAGATAATCTCTTTATAGCAGAATATTTATTATTTGATTAAAAAATATTTTTTCATAATAAAAATAGTTCTTTATATCAAAAGACTAAAATATATAAAGAAGATTAATATATTGAAAGATTGAATATACAAGAAATTAATATTAAGGAAATAGAAAATTGAATATATATAAGAAAAAAGAATAAATTAAATTAGTTTTAGTTTTAATAAGAAATTATTATATAAATGGAAAATAGTTATTATTAAAATGAGTTATAAGTAGTTATATAAATAGATAAATTAAAAATATTAAAATTATCTTTAGAAAGATTAAAAAATAGATAATCTTCAGTAAAATATCAAAATATATAAAAAAGCTATTTTTTTTTGTAAAAATAGCTTTCAAACTCAAGAAAAATACTATAAGTTTTAGTAATAAACAAAGCTATATAAAAATAAAAATATAAATTAATTATTTTATAAATAAAAGTTAAGTTATAATTTAAATATTATTATTATGTTTAAATGTCATTAAAAATATCATATTATTTTGTTATTATGAAATATAAATTATAACAAAATATAATAATATTGTAAGTATAGCAAATTATTAAAGTTTAAAAGTAAAATATATGAAAAAGAATTATTAAAAAAAAAATTAATAAATTAAGTTAATAATTATTAAAATTTAAACTAAATAAAAATATATTAATATTTTATTAAAAATATTAAATTAGAAATCATTATCTTGTTATTAACAAGTAGTAAATATCAGTAATAATAGGATCTAAAGTAAAAATTATATATAAAATTTTTTGTAGATTCTACTATAAAAGAAAATTTTATGTTACATTGTTATATTTTTTTCTTTTTAGTTAATTAACTAATAGAATTTAAGAAAAAAATAAGGTAAAAATTATTATTAAAAGGCCAATTTCTATAGTAACCTTTATTATAAATAAACAAGATTCTGTAATAATGCAAAGTATATATCATTAATAAAATTCATATATACAACTTACTAATTACATATGTATTTATACATTTTGCACAAAAAGTTTAGAACTACCCTATTTTTGATTATATTAAAGTTTTATTCTTATTTATATAAATTTTTTTTTAAAAATTCTTTATATTATTAAATAAACATGAAAAATTATCATATTTGCATTTATAAATCTTAGGTTTTTTTTTAATAATGAATTTATAACTTTTAATTAAAGCAAATGAATATAAAATTTAATAGTTTAGCTAATAATAAAGTTATATTCCAAATTTTATGAAAATTGAGTTAGTAGTTATTGAGAAAATCACCTACTGTATTAAATATTGGAAATTATATATAAAATCATTACTTTATTAGGTCTTACATATAAATTAACAATCTTTAATAGTTAATTTTTTAATAAGTAAGTCAATAACTACTAATTCAATTTTATGAAATTTGAAATATAATTTTATTTAAAGCTAACTATTTAAATTTATATTTATTTTTGTTGTAATCACTCTAGTTGAAAAATTACAAATTTACCATTAAGAAAAAATCTTATATATGTGATTTACAAATGTCAATATGAATTTTTTATATTTATTCAAGAAATTGCTAATAAAAAATTTTTTTAAAAAAAACTCATATAAATAAGAATAAAATTTTATTTAATATAATCAAAAATAAAGTAGTTCTAAATATTTTGTGTGAAAATAATGTATATTAGATTAAAATAATAATAGTTATTAAGAAAAATGCTGCCTAATATTTTTAATAAAATACATAAAAATTAAAATTATTGTATATGTTCTATAAAATAATAAATAAGATACAGAAAAAAGATTTCAGCTGTTTACGTTATACATATCTAATAACTTTATTATCAATCATATTTATGATAACTGATTTACACTAGAATGCTACTTTATCATGTAGTCTTTGGTTACATAATATATATAACAATCCTAATAGTAAATAATTACATATTATATACTGCATCTACTATATAAATTCAATTTATATTACTGTTTATTACTATTATTTGCTAACAACTGAATAGTTTTAAACATATTTGCAAAATTTGTAGAAAAACTAATGAATACCAAAATTTAATTTTAAATTAAAAAAATTGTGAAATTATTTTTGAATAAGAAAGTTTATAAAGTTATAAATGTTAAATACTTTTAATATTATTATTTTAAAAGACAGTAACTGATTGATCTATTCTTTTCAAAAAAAATTAGTAAATTTATGATATTTTTTATTTTGTATATTTTACCTTATTTTATAAATAAGCAAAATTATATATATCATTATAATAAATAATAAAAAAATTTAATGTATAATTATATAATCAAAATAAAATTTTTATAATTTTAATATATTAATTCGTGATCTGAATATCGATTAGTAAAAATTCATAAATAATAAGAATCTGGTGTCATCACAAAGACAAGTTATTTTTTAATTTTCATCAGAAGGGAACTTAATAATACATTCAAAAGCTGTGGTTTTTCTGCTATAAAATATAAAATATTGTGTAACATTTTCATTTTGTTACACTGGATGCAGTAATACCTTACTTACAAAGTACCAATTAAATAAATTTTATTAATGATCTAATAGTAATTTTTACGAATTAATACTAAAAATCTATTTTATATAAAGAAAATTAATTCTTTCCAAAAATATTTATATAATAATTATATTTTTAAAATTATATTAAAATATCAATTTTTATAATAATTTGTTTATTATAAATAATAAATAACAATTATTTATAAATCATAATAAATAATTAATATTACAAAATAATTTATTATTTAAATATTATTTTACATCTTAATTTATATTTAAATACTATTAGTATTTTCTTATTAGTATACTATTTGTTTTTTTTTTGTGTGTGTGTATATTAGTATATATATATATTATTATTATTATATTTAATTAATTATTTTCACTTATTATAATAATCTTATTATCATTACTATTATTTATATGAGATTCTAAATGAATATCACTATTATTATTACTTTTAAGTAGTATATTATTATTATCATTATTATCATCACTAATATTAATGTTAGTTTTTACAATAAAACCTTCATTTATTATAAATTGGATTACATTACCAACTCCTCCAAATGAACGTCCTATTAAAAAGAAAAAAAATAATTATGTCAGTTTTTAGATTTTTACAATCATTTTTTTTTATAAAATTTTGTTATATAATTTTTTCAAATTATTAATAATTATAAAAATCATAAATATTTACTTTGACTAATATTATTTTTAAATTCATGAATTGCTTACCTATAGTTCCCATGATATAAACCCAAGGTTCTTCATTCTAAAAAAAAAAAAAAATTTTAAAAAAAAATAAATAAAATAAAAATAAATTATTATAATTTATTAAAATAATAAGTTACCTCTACAAGTCTGGCACCTTGAGAAATTAACATAGGAATCCATTGTAACATAAACATAGCTGTATAACTTAAAATTTTTTTTGCAGCTCTTCTTTCAATTTCAGTATGGTTTTCTATTACAGCACTTCTAACATTATCATCATCATTATGATTACTTGATGATGATGTTGAAGAATCATTTATATGAAAATAAATTTTTCTTAATATACTTAAGTAACAGAATAAAATTACTATTAATACAATTCCTATAGTTGAAAATAATATTATTGCAGAGTTAATTTGACCTGATTTTGCAGCACACCTAATATAAAATAAAAAAATCAAAATATTTTAATAAGAATAAATAATGATTAATGTATAAATTATAAAACATGAGAACTTACCAATAGTCACGTTTACCATTATTTTGTATATTCAATACTTGAAGTGCAGAACTTCCTGCAAGTACATATAACCAAAGTTTATAATCATATTTACCATAATGAAAATATATTTCACGACAAACTCGAAAATAGGTTATTATACTATAAAAAAATTTTCATGAAAAAAATTGAAATAAAAACAAATAATAATACAATTTACTTAATAATACTTACGCTATTACAACATAAAAACATAAATTGATTGTAAGAAAAGCCCAATTAAACGCACCAATTACTTTACAGGGTGCATCATCCCATACTTGTGCATATATAGCCGTATGTATCTTATTTAAAAAAAGATCGTAATAAAAAAAAAATCAGAGAAAAATTTCAATAAGTTAGATTAAAAACGTACGTAAAAACTTACCATATTTGTAAAAAAATTAAAATTTATTAAAAAATCTAAAATAATAATAATATTAATAAAAATTAATACAAGAAATAATTTGTAATATCAGAATAAATCAAAGTTTTTACCTGAACATGCGGTATAAAAAGGTAATCTATAGATCATTGCTAATCTTTTTTTACTTAATAACCATTGTTTATAAATTCTATAAAAAACATAAATACATCCAAACCATCCTAATATAATCAATGTCAGTGAAAAACCTACTATTAAACGAAAATTATTTATATTATCTGGAGTATCTAATCGGTCACCATCCGCCTCAACATTGATAAATAATAATGGAAGGATTAACAAAAAAGGAAAATTCATAGAAAGCTTATCCAGAATCATAGTAAAGTAAAAAGAATGTAATAAATATATGAATACGGATAAGAAATGTAATAATATATGTAAAAGGTGTAAGAATAAATTGTAATAATATGTGAAGTTATATTCTTAAGAATAAGATTGAAGGAATTCAAGAATTCATATTTTATTTATTAAATATCAAAATTGGTAGTTGGCAAAAAAAAAAAAAAAACTTGTAAAACGTTGTATTACATATTATTAAAAATTGAAACTTTTAATAAAATACGAAATAAGATCTTTTTTTTTATCAAATCTGATAAGATCATGCATGAAGCAATATTTATTTATTAAAACGAAATCCTTTTATTATTTATGCAGTAATATTTGTTTGTTATAACTAATGAGAAAATGAAAAAGTCCAGATCATTAATTAAAATTCGTTATATAATAAAAATTATTTTGATCTTTTCATACAGCGAATTTTCTATTGTACTTAATGCAAGTATAATAGTTTTAGTATCTAACGTATTTCTCCTGATTTTAAAGCAATGTTCAAGGATAATAAGGATAATATGTCAAGTAAATTTTGTTTAATGTGTTACAGCCTATCAAAATAATGTCCGATATTCCCGAGAGTTTCGGTTACAACCGATCATAGACTAACGTTTTCGGAACTGACAAAAATCACGAAAGTTAAACAATCAAATCTTTCTGCCATAACAATAGTAAATCCATTAATATGAATATTATTTGACAAAAACATATCAATCTACGAAGTTTATTAAATCTAACATTTCATTTGTTAACATAATTAATAATGAATTAAATGAATGGAAATAGAAAATTGGCCCTAGATTGAATTCTAAAATGAACGTCTTTACATAATATGGTATATTAATTTGTTGCACAATTACAAAACCCTGCATATTTAATCCTTAAGGCGTTATGTAACAAATATCGAAACACGCAGATCTTGACATATTAATTTTAAAGTTTAAAATTTATGCGTTGTGAAAATCTCTAGTTTAATGTACGTGGGAATCTTAAAGAAGGTGTAAGGATTGTTAGGATTCAATTAACAATTTCCAAGTTCTTTTTGTTTACAACATTCAATGTCTGATATCTGTGAAATATATTTCTTTATAAATCTGTAAATTTAAATGCGGAAATTTCATGAATTATTCTCATAATTTGAATTTACAAGAAATCGATTGTTACAAAACTCTCCTACAAACTATGATGTGATATATTTGGAGATAAAAGGTGAACCCAATTTCTTACTATAGTATAAATTCGATCAAAATTAATAAGGAAAAATACATTATGAAGTGTAAATGTATTGTAAGATATATGCATATTTTAGAAGTAACAAATAAATAATAACATATGGATGCGTTCGCAAATTTAATTGGATAAAATTGTGTATTTGGTTTGGTATTACTACACTGTATTACAGTTGTGAACACGGTTTGATCCGATCCAATCCAAGATAGGATATATACAACTTTCAGCAATATTGCAAGTATTAGTTTTAATTGAAATCGTGTAAACAAGCCAAACAAAAAAAAATTTTTTATTCAATATAAAATCATGCAGATACAGTATATAGATTGAAATTTTACAGTATATAATTTATTAATAATTTATATGATATTACAAAATATAGATACAACCAATACTTCAGATACTACAGATTACAGCATATATTACATCATTTTTCTATTAAAATCAATTTTCCAATTCCAATTTTAATCTTGTCGGATAATGACTCAAATTCTCTAGTTTTCTGAAATTCATTATAACTTTTAACACTTGATGGTAACGAAGGAACTAAATTTCTATCTATGTAAACATTAATAGGTTGTGATAACTCCCTTTTCTTAAAAGTCAATTCATCCTTTAGCAATCCATTAATTGATAATCTAACACTTTCTTTAACGTTATCGTCTAATGAATGGAATGATACCGATTTTTCATATTTTAAAAGATCTTCGATAGTAAAATCACTTTTTAAATATTTAAAAGTATTATCTTTATATTTCTTAGGTTTGTTCTTATGTTTATTGACAAATTGGCAAATTTTTCTGTGAATTTGTTTATTTGATTTTTTTTTTTTATTCTTTAATTTATCAGATTGTTGAGATGTTGAAGATCCGCCAATAGAATTTTCTTTTTCGTTATGTTCATTTTCATTCATAATTAAAGTACTATTTTCCCCATTATTTTGAGTTGATATAGTTTTTTTAAGTGATGATCGACTTTTTTTTTTAAAAGTATCAAATTCTTGTTTAAATTTTTCAATATCTTGATCTCTAACGATAGAATCGGATTTCAATTCTTCTATACGAGCATCCAAAATTTTAATTTCTTTTGATTGAGAAATAAACTTTTCTTCAAAATTCTTACGAAAATCTTCCACATCAATAACATTATTGGTATCAATAGATTCTGTTTCTACTTTAATATTCTTATTTAGATTATTAAACCAATCGTCAAAATGATTTTTTAAAAGTAAATTAATTTGTTTTCCATATTCTGCAAATTTTTTTAATTGTTGCTCGTATAAATTATAAATTTTATTATTTATTGTATCATTCGAAGTATCATCATTTACATTTATTACTGTCTCAATTTGAATAACATCCTTATTTTGAATAGAAGGTGTTGCGGAAGGTTCAATTTCTTGCGTTTCCATTATTATTTATTTATTTAAAAGAGAAAAAGATTTTTACAATCCCCGTTCAATTACACAGTTTATTTATACGTAAAATGTTATTGTGTAGATCAAAGCTTCCCAATTCTATATAAGGATTTATTAAACTTGTGAATGTTGTTTTTTTCTGGATAATTTCTAGCCGCTGATCATATGAATGAATTCCCACCCAAAAAAAAAACCAGAATATGTAAAAAGTTTTTGTTAAATGTTTTTTTTTTTTCATATGAATATAATAACGTTTATTTATTGTTATTTATTTTGCTTTTGTTGATATATTTAGACGCTTTTGTTATCATTTTATACATCTGTTATACATATTATATTGTACATGTTATTCATTTATGTAATATAAAAACATCAGAAATGATTGCCTGATAAGTACAGTACATCATGATGTCATTCAGTAACTATAAATTCAGTTCTTCATCAGCCAATCAAATCTGATTTTATGCTGCGCTCGCGTATTATTACCTGATTATTATGTTATTATTGTTAATAAGATCGGACGGAGAGGCAGGAGGCAGGATTTTATTTTTAATATTTATTATATGTACAGTAATTTAAATCATCCGAATATTATAGTAATATAATGATCGAGATGTTGGATAAACAATTATGTAATGTTAATATAAATATCTATTATTGTTTAATCGATTAGGTTTTTTAATGACCGAACAATAACTCAGTTATTGGACGTTCTTTTCGAGACTTCGAGTCTTCGGTTCCACCATTAAACATGGCATGTATTAAGTAGCATTAATTCTATTAGTCACCGCACGTCATTTCTTGAATGAGTAAGACCCGGGTCTTAAACATGATTGGTTCGAAAATAATCTTCTTCAAGCCAGACAGCCACACATATCGTGTAACATGTCTTAGAAAAAATATTTGGCTTCTTTTGCGTTCGTCAAAAAATTTTTACGACTTTACCTTTAAGCTGAAATATGATTGTACTTTTGCACATATTAATAATATAATCAATTAAAGATTTTAATAAACCATAATAAAATTTTTATCATTATATAACAAAACTTTATTTAGTAAAAGCTTATTTGAATTAATGCCAAAATCAAATGACAGGATTTAAATATTCTATTAAATGTTATTAAACGTTATATTGTATATTACTAAACACTGAAATTTTTTTATTAAAAGAACGTGTTCTAGAAATTAATCTGAATAACTTTTAAGGATTTTTACTTATTTTCTTTAAGCGTATTAAGGAATTAAATGGATCTAAAAAATTTATAAAGTCAAACTAAAACTGTCAATTTTATCAACCTTATTATAGAATAGTTTGTACGACTCCGCTTACCCTAATCACAAAATGACATTCTAGACCGAACATAAATGCCAAGCGAAATAAAATTTTTAGATTCTTAAAAAAAAAAAAACCTTTATACATATATACATTAGTTACCTCGGCAAACGGACTAAAATTGTTTTCTTTTTTTTTACTCAGGAATTAAATAAAACTTTTTTTTTATTGCAAAAAAAAAAAAATTTATACATGAAGAATTTTCGAAAACTTGAATACGGCGAAAGTCGGGAGGGATAAGGAATTATGAAAAATTGAAAATTCCTTGGCTCTTCCTTGGCTCGGCCGTAAATTTATAAAAATAATAATATTACAAAAACGTATACCTTTGTATTTTTTATATTTTTAGAATGCTTTTGTACTCTCATTGTCCTCGGATATCGGGAATAACCGGCGCGTTAATTGATTCACGTGAGTTTTTTCGGGGAATTTTGTTTTACCTTCAAAAAGAAGTTAAAATAAGTATGTGTTACGTAGGTTAAAATAAAGGATGGAAACACGGAAACACAAAGAATGTTGCAATGTTGTTCATCTCTTTTATTCACATCATAATTGGGTTATCAAACATGATAATATGATGAACCCCTTGTTTCGATTGTTTGTTTATGACATATGTATAACGTGATATATGCATATTTGCATAATTTTTTTCTGTTGTACATGATTCACTCAATTTTTTTTTCGTGCGCGAAAAGTGACGCAAATTATGTATGGAAATTTCCCCCAAACAATGAAATTATTTTTACATATTAAACATTTAATATATAAGAATATAACGATACCATATATTAGGTATATGAGTTGAATTATTTATTATTTATTATTATTCAAATTTAGTTTATGATTGATTGACGTTAATGGTTTTTAAGGCGTTTAATTTATATAAGTAATATTAACAGTTAACCCTTATCAAGCGTTAATACATTTCTGGTAAAATATTATCCAATCAGAATATTACCTGATGATCATTACCATGCATATTCAGTAACGCCCGAAAAAAAAAAACGCCCCATATTTACTTAAATAAGCATAAATATTATATAACTCTATAATATAATATAAAAATCCCTTTCTCGAGCGTCTCAGATTTTTTTTTTTTCTTAAAAAAAAAAAAAAAAAAAAAAAACCAGTAACAAACCAAAAATTAAAAAACAGAATAAAATATAATAAAATATAATAATCTCAATAATCTCAATTATCTCAAATTGAAAAAAAAAAAATGAATTCTACTAAAACTTTTGAAGAAACAAAACAAAATATAGAAAACCAAAATCCTTTAACACATATTTTAGAAAAACAAGCAAAAGAAATTGAAGATTTTAGTAAACGGATGAGTTTAGAATTTCAAACATCATATCAAGAATATATTAAAAAACAAAATGAACAAAAATTATATCCTGAAATTATAACTTGTCAATGTAAAGAAAAGGATGATATAATTCAATCATTAAAATCACGTATTGAAGAATTAGAAAAAGAATCTTATAATAAAAATCAAGATATTAAAAATCTTCAAAAAAATGTTCAATCACTTTTTGATATTATTGTAAAGAAAGGTATAGCAAAAGTTGAAGAAATTGATATTACTATGCCAACTAAAATTACCATTACAACAGAAATTGGAGAAGAAATTTATGATAATGAAAGTACCAAACAAGTTAATATAGAATTAAAAGATCATAAAATAGAAATTGAAAAAGATAGATTATCAATTGAAAATGTTCATTATTATGATGATATTAAAGATAGTTATTCAGATTCTGCTATAGATTTATTTACTGATGATGATTCATCAACTACTGGAGATTCAATTAAAACGGATAATTATGAAGATTCTAATTTTGGTAATAGTAAATATGATCGACCTTCAGAATGGCTTGACGTTTCTTCTACATATAAACAACGTTATAAAATTGATAAAAAGAATTTGGATCGGTGGAATTCTAAAATGGCAAATAACGGATTATTACCGATTAAATTAGTGGGAAAAGTTGATGAAGAAAAAGAGAAAAAGATTCAAACTCATAGGAAAAGACATAGTACATCTGCTATTTGGTTAAAAACTTATGAAAGTAAACAGAAACAACAGAATCAAGATGAAAAGTTTAGAATCTCTTCTTTTAATTTTACTAAATATGCTTTCAATACTACTACTGATGATAATAAATCAAAACAAAAAGATTCAAAAGAACTTTCTGCTCCTATATCTTTAAAGAGTTCTGTTAGTACTTCTATATCTGACATTTATACTACTTCTTTAACCAAAAATTCTTTACATCCTTATGATTTAGTAGAACATCATAAAAATAATACTATTAATTATAGTAAATCTCAACAATTACTTTCTCAATATAAGTAAGTAGGATTTATTTGAAGGGGGAGGTAAAATTTTGGGCGGAATTATGTGAAGGAACGTTATTTAATAATAATAATAAGAGGAACATTGTAAACCATTCAAAACTTTTGTAAAAAAAAAAAAAATTTGTATTATTTATTTTTATTCTTATTTTTTTATATTTATATTTATTTTTATTAATATAAATACATGATGTATGTAAAGATTTTATTAATAAAGTCAATACACATAATACATATATATAGTATGTATATACAATAATTTTAACGATCGCAGTGGCTTGGCTTAGTTTTTCCGGAAATCCTGTTTGTTGGTGTCACAAATCTGATTCATTAAAAGAAAGTGTGGGTAAATATTTTGATTTTATTCCTTTAAATTTTTTAATCCCATAAAATTTGAGGGATAAAATGTTAAAAAATTGTTTAAAATTTTATGAAAATTATCAAAAAGAAATTAAAAATCAAAGAGATTTAATAAATGATTTATCAACTCGTGTTGAAAATTTAGAAATCCATTTTAATAAAAATGATCAAGATATTAAAAAATTTAAACAAGATTTTTATTATTTATTTAAATCAGATAACGAGATTATTTTAAATAATAATCCAAAATTTATAAAATCTTTAAAAGTTGAATCACAAGAATCACAAGAAAATATTTCTTCTAAACTTGATCAAATTCATTTAAAAATTCAAAATATTATTATTAGAAGAGAAAATTTAGGTAAAATTATTAAAAAAAGAAATTTTAGAATTTTATCATATAATTTCACTCGTGATGAATTAATTCAATATACAAAATCTGAAAATTTTATTACTTTAAATAATGATATTAAAAGAATTATTAATAATCTTATAAATAAAATGTTACAAGATGAGTTGACGAATTTGAAGGATAAAAATTCGATTTGGGAAGATAATGAAGATGCAAGTTCGAATTTGGGAGATAATACGAAAAATGTTGATGATGTAAATTCGAATCGGGGCAATAATACGAAAGATGAGAAGAACCAAGCTAATAATCACGATAACAAAGATAATGTTCACGACAATATTCAAGATAATATTCACGATGATATTCACGATGATATTAACGATAATATTAATATTCACGATAATAATTATCAAGAAACGATTCCCATACTTGAAACTCTTCATTCTCAAATTCAACAAATTATTGTTCAAAAAGAAATTCTTGGTTATAAAGTTAGGTTAAGGCATTTTAAAGCTCTTTTAGAAAAATATTTTAAAATTGGTGATTTTATTCAATATTCAAAAACAAATCAATTTTATTCTTTGAATGATAATTCACAGAGATTAATAAATCTTTTCATTCTTAAAAATTTAACACAAGAATTTGAACAAGAAAATATGATATTATCACAAAATTTAGAAGAATATATTAAAAGAGGTTTAATTCCAGAATTACCTTTAAAGTATAATAATTATACCGAGTATAGGAAAAGTCATATGTTTCACGGATTAAAGAAAAATTTAAAAAGAAATGTTGAAAAATTAGTTGAATTAGAAGAAAGATTGGCAAATGATAAAGAGGATTTGTGAATTACCAGTTAATAAGTTTTTATATTTTTTATTTTTCTTTTGTAAAAAGATTTATAAATAAAATTCACGAAGAGATTAACACGTGATTATAATAATACGACCGAAATTTAATTATTTAATAATTTATTGCATTTATTGCATATGAAAATTGCTTTATTATATCCTAGTTAAAACAGACAACCTTGGTGAAAAAAATGAAAAAATTTTTAAAAAAAACAAATTAAAAGAATAATTTTGGAAATTTTGGAAAAAATAACCGAGATTTCTCCAAATCCCAGATTCTATCACCTGATCTAATGCGAAATGATTTAATTCCTTTTTTTAAGATAATTTATTGATTTCATTTCTGCTTGTTCTTCTTGTGACATATTATTTTTAAAATAATTATTTAAAATATCTTTAATTTCATTTTGTATAATTAATATATCCGGTCGTTTTGACGGATCATCGTCCCAACATTTTTCCATTAATCTTGAATAAGATTTTGGAGTTCCTTTCATAATATTGGGTCTCAATCCATTTATAATTTCTGCTGATAATTCTGATCGTTTATCTTCAAATGGTTGAACACCTGTTGTTAATTCCCACATAATCATTGCAAAACTATAAATATCTGAACTTGTGGTCATTTGTTCTTGTTTTAACATTTCTGGAGAAACATATGGCATGGTTCCAAAATTTCTATTTAATGGATTGTCAATTGGTCGACAAAATCTAAAATCTCCAATCAACCAAATTTCACGACTAGTGGAATAACCTATGATCTCAGAATGTAAATCTCCATGGATTAATTTATTATTATGTACACTTCCTAATGATTCCGCTATATTAAGAAGTATTTTAAATTTTTGAACCCAATTAAGTGAATTAATGTTATCTTGCAAATAATTTTTAAAGTTATATGGAATAATTTCCGTAATAATCATGTAATTGTTGTTACCATAATCTTTTGTTAATCCATAACTACGTATAACAGGCGAATTAGTTGATGATAATAATAAATGTGTTTTAATCTCTTGAAGCCACTGTTCTTTATTCATGTTTATATATTTAATAGTTACAACTTGTGGTCCAAATCTTTTTAACTCTTGTCGTTCATAATCCCACTTTTCATATTTTCCTTCCGTCCATATTGCTTTTACTTTATTAATACTTCCTTGAGTTATATATTGAATATCTTGTAAATTATTATAAGGTATCCATTCCACGATAAAGTCTAGTTTAAGAAAATTTTTTTGACACTTTTGAATCCATTCATCAATTTCTTTATTATTGGAACTCCATTTTGAAAATCTATCTTCCAAATATTTTTTAATACAAAATTCACAAGATTTCAAATTAAAACATTCATTTTGACATTTTTCACATTTTTTTATTTTCATAATAGTTTTCAAGATCTCATCATTTAAAGAATTATCTTTTTTGATAATATTAATAATAGATTGCGTTGAAGAATCCATCATTTTTTTAAAGAAATTCTTCTTAATAATAATAACAATAAAAAAAAAAAAAAAAAATGAGAATTACTCATTATATATATATATTATTTTATTT